>SKCR01050491.1:0-38741 GCA_019454045.1 Zanthoxylum bungeanum
CTAATTTTTTTTCCTCGTGTAGAAACGTAGTCCGTATAATATACATATTGTCTATACATAGATTTATTTGTTTATAGAACTTCTTATCCATAAAATTTATATGTCTCTTATTCTCCACTCCATGACGCACTGAAAGGTGTACTAGGGGTACTTCATCTCTTATGGTCTGAACTTATGTTCTTCTCGAACTGGTGCTCAAGTGAATCACTTCTTTCTATCTAATACTCTATGACTGTCTTTTACTTTATTTCCTTATTTTTTTAAGGATTTAATACTTCTTAAGACTTCCTAGACGGTCGCTCGTCTCATTATTGCTTCCATCCAAGCATACTCAACTTGTAAGGTCCTGAATGAATTTGATGCACTTGTTGTAATATGATCATACACATAATTATTCCAATTGAATCATTAATAACAGTATTTAGTCTATATGGGGGGATTTATACCAATCTTTTCATTTAAGAAATTCATTCGTATCAAAATCGCATTAATGTCATGTGATTTTACTGAATATGTAACTGAATTCTTCACAGTTAGTGTTCCCACTTCTTCGAGGATACCTAAGTCTCCTAACGTTCATTCTCATAGCATTAGTTATTCAACTCTCTATTTCCTTCTTGCTAAGTTTCATTTGCTTATCAGCTCTGCCCTTCATGTTCTCTTAACTCTTCTTATTTGCATGGCTTAAGACTTTTAGTTTCATGGTCATATTGTTCATGCACTTCTAAATTACTGTTATTGTTTACTGATGCCTCTAATATTCAGAATATCAAGTACCTATATTAGGCTTAAGTGTATGTATATTTTGTGCTTAAACTGTATTCTTTACGATTAACATCGATGTTAATGACTCGGTTCTGTGTACTGTTCACACTCTTTTCATACTTTTCAAATTTGTGGCTAGTATAATTTTGGTTAACCATCCATTTTCTCTGATTTGATCTCTTTGCCTAATTGTACTCTAAGATTTCCCACTTCTACTTATTCCCATAATCTGATTTTGTCAGGTATTGTATTGGTCTCGACAATATTCGTAAGATTAGTCTCCTTAGCCCTTTTTACGCTATACTTTAACAAATATGTCTCAAGTGATCTTTAGCCTCATCTTTTTGGCCCTTGTTATCTTCCTTCTAATCTATATTTAATAGAACTTTGGTATTATACTAGTATCTAAAAGATCGATGCTATGCCTTCCACAATCTACTCTATTGACACCCTTCTTCTTCTTCTTTTACCTGGAAATGTCTGTTACTAAAGGTTCTTAGTTATGCCTAACACTGTCACTCATATATGCTTGTATTTGCTTGACTAATACCCCTTCTTTTCTTCGTTCCATCCAGGAAACTCCTCCTATAAATCTTTTTCTTAGAGTTCTTTTCCTATACTCTGCTGCTCTATTCTATACCTGAAACTTCTGGGATCGATATCTTTATTTCCTTATCTAAGAGGTATTATCTTTCAAATGTCTCATATTTTACTTTACCGGATACTTTACTATGCCATGAATTCATTTATTTCTAAGAGTGAACGAACGTCGAAGTTCATCTTTATCTACTGTTATCCATCGATGGTTGTGAGGGTGAGGTTGGTCCTGAAGTCTTTTTAATTGTAGTTGCATATACTGCTCTTTATAGTCTGAAGATTTCGTTATTACATATCTGATACTGGGTTCATATACTAAGGCGCTACTGCTAGGAACAATCTGAATTATCTCCTTCGACTATACTCATGATTATTTTCCGTCTATTGATCACACTATCTTTTACTGGGAATCTTCTTAAGGCTCGTGCTCTCTTTCGTAATCCTAACATACTTTCTTGTTATTCTTCTTTTTGAAACTTTGCTTTACTACTAGATTTTCGACTTATCTCAGTTCCTTAAACCTCTTAATCCGTTACTACTCCAAAAGCTCAATATCCATCAATAGGTTATGATATCAACACTAGTACTATTGGTTTGAATGTTGCTCTCTTACTAATCCTTCCTCTCTTGTATAGTAGGGAACCATTTATTAGTGGTATATTTTACTTCTAAAGGTCATCATCTGTGTTGCTTACTCTAGCTTCTTACTCTTTTGAACTTTTTACTTCCTTAAAGGCTATACATCCTACGCTATGGAGGATTATTTCTTCTAGATTTGATTAGACATATTGTGAATTCAAATAATTCTATCTCTTACAAAATATTACAGCCTTATGATTCTTAACTAGGTTCTGTTGAACTTCTTGGTTCGGCTATCATGTTGTCTCGTGATCTATGTATTCCGTCAGATACTCTTCTTTACTTGTACAAATTCTTAGCGAGGTCTAAGTTAGGTTAAATACATGTTTTCAATGTCTAGCTAGATGTTTGAATGCTTACTAGAGTCGGGGCTACTGGAAGGAAGAATTATTATTCGTTCCATTGGAATCTACATCGACTATTCCATGTCTTAAGGTTCTTTAATCTTTATCAACTATTCTGAGGTCTCCATTTACTTTACCGTCCATGATCTGTGTAATCTGTGTTACTATTTATACTGAACTTCCTTGCTACTTCCACACCTTTCTATATTATTTATTTCCATAACCTATCTCTCGGTTTCGTGTTGTGCTTCCGAGGCTAATGGTGGTTCATTCCCATTTGCTTTATGTTCTTGTTATAGGCTATATATATATGTCATTTAACCTTACTGTTGATACTAGTAAACTTGCTAACTTTCAAATATCTCCAATCTCATGGTAATGTCCTTTTTAAATTTACAAGGATTTCCATTAGCTTTGGTCCGATCTATTGGTTCTTACTGGTGCTACAAACTTTTCCATCTTGACTTGTGTCAGGTTCTTTCTTTTCTAACCTTAGAAACTTCCTTGAATCTTTCCTGGCTAATTTATCTTTCAGTGTTTCCTTTTTCTATCTTAAGATATATCATCGTCGGGCTTCCTTACGATTATATTTATCTAGGCTGGTAAAAGGTGGGACAAGCTTGTACATCTCGATGGATATTAACGTCCTTGTTCTGCTATTCTATGTTCTGGTAGAGTCTATTACTCATGTAAGATATTATGAGATAGGCCCCGTCAGGATAGCTTCCTTAACCGATATCGCTGAGAGGTTTAAAATCTAGGTAGCTTGGGGCCGTATCCATATCGGGTTTCTTAACTAAAGAAACTAATCAGCTTTCTTTATGAAATTCCTTTTTATTTGCTTACGATCTTGGATTTGGGTGTCTGAAACCTTTACATCCTTCGTGGCACCTCATGTAAGTTGGAAAATTTCACGACTAATCATAATTTCTTGCTTCTTTTATCTTTCTGTCTATTCTTCGTGATTCGGGAAACTTGTTATCTATACCAAACACTTAAGGCTATTGGATCTGTTTGAAAGAATTTTCTAAGGAGGAAAGGAATCTTACTCGGAATGAAGGAACCGCACTCAAGTCTATCTAACATTCTTATTCTTGCTCAGGCTTGCTATATTCCCCTTACTACTATAAGTTCTGACATTCTCTTTATTATCCCATTCTGTATCTTTATCTCTTACTGCCTCTGGTTACTTTAAGCATCCATACCTTATTCTTTACTTTTCTTTTTAGCCTTCTTTTTCCCTCTCTACTCCCCTGGGTGGGGATTCTTAGAACCTTACTATCTATTCTCATAGCTTAACTTAAGCTTATGTGAATCAACCAGAATAACTATAAAAGGTTTCTCTACCAGGACAAGGATTACAGTTGCTTTCATAAAGAAGAATATTTGAATAGCTTGGGAATTCTTACTAACCTGTCTATGAGACTTGATGACGTACTTGAGGATTGGATACTGGAGAGGTAGTGCCTTGCATATTAGTACCCCGAACATACTATGTATATAAGACCCTAGCACTGTACCCATTGCAGTCACTAACTCCATAGACCATGCTATGATACTATCTTTATAACATCCCTCTTCCCGGAGATGTTACCGGCAAGGAATATGCTAGCCTATCCCCCCAAACATCTGACAATCTAACTCTGATCAACTCTACCAATCTCCAAATACAAACTCATATGTGGGACCATTGCCCAACTCAATAATACCAAATAAATACAATTCAAAACTCATAGATATATACTCAAAGATACATTTCTATACAACTATGTTCATAGACACTTTTAACTCATCACAAGACTTATACACTACTAATGTCTGACATACAACTTTACTTGACAATGACTGTGCTGAAACTCTATACATGACCTGGTCGACCAAACACCCTAGTTACTGCCATCAGTATCCATCATCTCGTGCTCGTCCTTAGAGTAACCTACAAAATAGAATCACTGGGAGTGTGGGGGTTAGATCGTTTGAACGATCTAGTGAGTAGACAGTTTAAGACGGGAACTAAAATTCTTTTTGACAATCCATGGTTCAAAAATTAAATTCATCTCAAGGAAATCATCTTTTCTAAAATCTTTATACTTATCTGAAATAATTCTCTTTCTGAAATTTTTTTCTGAAATATGCTTTTGGTCTGTGAATCTCTAAAATTCTCAAAAAAAAGTTTCTTTTGAAAACTTTTCTTAAAACCATATTTTCTGAAAGTCTATCTCTGAAAATCCATTTCTGAAAAATCTGTATTTTAATTTCTGGCGCATGGGGGCGTTACGTCTCACCATCCCCCAATACGTATAATATGGTGGTCTTGGGGCGTTACATCTCGTCGTGCCCCAAGCCACGGATCTGGAGCCGGAGGTGCGGATCTATGCTACTCTTCTCAGTTAAAATCTGGGATCCATGGGCATCTATCATCCCTAATCATGAACTGCGTGTGCACTCGATATCTGTATTCGCCAATTCCATATATGGGTCAAGTTACATCTGAGGTGGGTTTTTCCCCTATGCGTCCCAAAATCATAAAACTCAAGCTTTTGAAATCAATCTTTCTAAAACATCATCAATCTTAAAACAACTATAATTAAAATTTGGCAAACGCCCTATGTGCGGAAAAATAAGTTTCAATTCAAAAACATATAAATAAATACAATTTGAGAAAATGGTTCACTCTTAGATTTTAGGATCTGACCGGTACCACTTCTCTTCGTGGAAGAATTTTACGGATCATGTGATAATCTATAGTCGAGAAACTTAATTAGAATGTAAGGTGTGAGGCATGCTTCGAAATTAGACTAAACTTCTGAATTCCACTAATCTATAAACACCACATGATGTATTATGCTTGCGACTTGTCAACTTGCGTGTATATGTCTCGATATGAAACTCTTAGGGTGATCCCTAACATCCCAAGTTGAAACTTAAATGATATGAAACTTTTTATGTGTCGAATAGCGAAGCCAGGTCTGGCACATCACGACGCTCATGCAGGCAGAGTCAGGCAAAGAGCATGTTTTGTTTCGTATCACGATGCCAAATGCTACGCGTCGTGACGCCCATCTGATCAGACCCAAGGCAGAGAGCCTCTGCTCATTTCACGTCGCAATATCAAATACTAAGCGTCGCGACGCTCACACGATCAGGCCCGATACAGTGAGCCTCTGATTCTTACGCATCGCAACGCTGGGTGTTGGGCGTCACGACACTAAGCCAATTTCAGGGCCTAGAATAAAATCTTCAATGACATACTCCAAAACAAACACATCCCCCCATCTTTATGCAAACTTGATCAACTACCAACATTCTATTCATCATAATTTTAACCTTCTATCCATCACAATTTCCAATTTCACAAACTTCAATTTAGTTCAATATCTAGGATTTCCTCACAACATCTACTTCTTAACATGATAGTTATCTAAACATCATCAACCTCAAGCCAATATCACCCATTAATTATCAAATTGTCAAAAATCTATATATTAAAATTTGGGTCAAGTTTATCCTTACCTTACTCACTTAATTTCCTTCACAATTCAAGTCTTCTGGTTGCAAAGACCTAATGCGGCATCCTTGGTAAGCTCATTCTTGGTCAGGGTAGACAACCCTTTCTCACTCATGTGACCGAGTGTCTAGTGCCATAAATTTTGAGAAGCCACATTTTCAGCTGCACTTAGGCTATCTGCACAAATCTTCACATGAGTCTTGTGACCAGTGCGTAATCATACGCGTATAACGCAAGCGCACATATCGTTCAAGTAGTATAAAAATATCGATCCCACGAGGACTTAATTCCTACTATTGTTATTAATTATTGATACTATTTATTTACAGTATCTAATTAAAGGGGGAAGAGAATGATTGCTTGATTGGTTGGTTAAATATGGATTTGCTGAATAAATAAATAAAATAAACAAAAGAAATACTAAAGAAAATAAAAAACAAAAGACATAAATATATATGGTTTTGATTCCACGCAATATTATTATAAAAATGAATTGATTCTCTTATATTTGTGTAATAAATCAGTTTTCTAACCTGGAACACGAAGATATGCAAAAGCGATGCATCGTCTGGATCGGTCAGATGTAAACAACCCAGTATAAACCCAATTAATCATATGTCTATGTTAACCAAGTTACCTAAATTCATTAAGTTAAGTTCCAATTGTGGCTACCCACGCCCCCGACAAGTATATTCCTATCCTGTAAGGAAATCTAAAAGGTTATCTATCCTCAAAGAAGATCGTGAGCTATTGAATCTAAGGCTGAAACCTAAAATCTTTTTTCCAAGTTCATTTTAAGTTTACCATATCAATCTTATTGGTGATCAGGCAACAAGAAATAATACGCTTAAGATTCAATAAACAAACTAAAGAATTACCCATAATATAATTAAATCAATTATTAAGTTTGTTAATATTGTGTTTCATCACTTCCCTAGAATAAAAATAAAATATTGGGGTTAGGGGATCCGCTTTTAGAAATCTCACTTTATTTAATATGGAAATTGTCAGTGTTACCCAATTAAGTTGAACAGCCATAAAGGTTGTGTTATTATTTATCCATAAATCAGTCATATAGGCAGTAATCATCTGTCACCTAAAGACCGACCTATAAGCGAGATAACCCGCGGTGTCACATTATGTACATAATTAAAACCAGCCATTAAGGCGGTATCAACTTTTAATCCATATTATAAATTACAATTTCCATATTATAAATTAAGTGAGATTAACCTACTTTACTATTTCTAATTTAGAAACTCTCCCTTATTATAATATAAAAATCTGTGTGATAATTACCAACCGACCATATAGGCGGTATCCTGATTAAGTCAGATTTAATTAATTCCAACCGACCATTATAGGCGGTATCTCCATAAGTCAGGTAGGTAAAATAAATTTAATTAAGTCAATCGACCAATAAGGCGGTATCCAATTAAGTCAGGTTTTTAGATAATTTATATATTATAATTGAGGGAGATTAATCTAAATTATAAAGTAAAAAAGCTTTCACCCTACCCAGCAGTAAATTAACTACTGAACATAAAAGAAATAAAAAGTAAATAAATAAAATAAATTACTGAAAGTAAAAGTGCATAATTAAAAGTGCTTAAAGTAAATAAATAAATAAAAATACTTAATTTAAATTACAAAAACTTAAACAAAACAAGATACAATCTTTAGTCTCTTATTAGGAACTCTAGGAATATATGATTTGAATTCTGAAATCGAGCTGAATTTATAGGCATCACTGGGCTTCACGCATCGCGACGCGCACAACCTTGCGTGTTGTGATGTGCCATTGATGATTGACGCGTTTCACGCAGGTTGCGGAGATGGTGACACATGTCCGGTGGCTGTCGGTAGCTAAATTATTATGCTGATGTGGCGATGATGATTTTCGGTAGCATGTGATGGTGACACATTTTAGGCGCATGTTAGTATAATGGCTGTGATGTTGAAACGTGGCAGGCGCATGTTAGCAAATTTGATGATTGTCGGCAGCATATGATGATGACACATGTCAGGTGCACGTTAGCATGATTTGTTGTGATTTTGACATGTGGCAGATGTATTTTAGCAGACTAAGTGGCACATTAGCAGTCGCGACGCTCAAAAGACAATTTTTCCTTTTTGTTCATTTTCACTGTTTTGGTCCTGAATTGCTTCCAGTAAGTCCTGAAACTTCATTTATCTATAAAATAACACAAAACACATAAAAACATTCACAAAACTCAAGAAACTATACAAAATATTGAGTTAAATGAGTGGGAAATAGTGATATATTTACCACTCATCATCTTGTTTAGTGTATCGCAACATGTCATCGGGTGAAAACCATGACACATTTTTTCATTCTCCATGTGCAGTTTTGAAGTGACTATTATAGCCCTGCTTGTGGTAGATGTTGTAGTATTTACTATCTCCTCATCATAATGGGTTGCGATGTGAAGTCATGTCTCTCTCCTCGGAGCATATGGCTACATTATTGGAAAACTATTAGTGTCTTTAATTCATTATTCTTCGGCTGGGAATTGCCTTGGTCCTGCTTCATTGCAGTTTTCAGCAATTCTTCTTTAAGTTGCATTCTATGCCACAGTGGTAGCACATATAGGTAGAAATTCTTCCATCTGAGGATCTATCTTTGGTTGTGCTTCTGTCTTTCTGTCTTTCTTTTCCCCGATGTCTTCCTTTAGTTTATCTGACAAATGCTTCTGTATATTTTGAGCACATGTCTGGACTCTTCATTTGACAATACATATTTTACCATAAGCATGATAAGTTTTCCTCCTAGAGCTGAATTGTTGAGAGTAATTACAAATGTCTTACAGCTATCAGGAATAGAACTGAATAATAATTGGGTTGTATTCATCTTCTACCGGCATGTCTACTGCAGACAGTTGATTCACCATATTCTGGAACTCATTGGTATATTCTAGAACAGAAGTTCCACTTCATAGCATTAAATTCACCAAACGCCTCATTGACATGGTTTTGTTCCTAGCAGTATTTTCCTAGTAGTATATGTATCCTGTGCTACGTGGTGGAAGATATTGTGACTGATCCACTACCTAATCTGACATAGAGTTATGTTGTTGAGTTTATTACAGTCACTCTCATTGACGGAATCTGGTCTCACTCCCTTCTCCTCGATCATATCGAACAAATCTTTACAGTGTAAATAATCTATCATCTGAGGCCTCCAAAGGTAGTAATTGGTTGTCGTCAGCTTGATCACCGTCCCAAAAGAGGAATCTTCTATTTCCATTATAAGTTTTAAAGTTTAAAATGAAAATATGACAAACAAAAGAGTTGATTCTCACAAATCAAAGGTCATCATTGCATCCGAGAACGGTCAAAAATGATGGATTTGATTCTTCGTTGGTCTAAATCTGAAACATAGGTTGATTTATAAATTATAGAAACTTCTGGGGTCACACTGTAAGTTTTAGAGATTTTAAAGGGCTCAATGAAATTTACTAAGGATGTTGATATGACAGACACATGTGTGATGTCATGGAAAAAGTGGGATAAGCTTGCTGAAGTGGTCGCTGACTTGGCAGACATGTGTCAATGAAATGGAAACTGAAGTGTCAAACTCATTGATGACGAGGCTGCTGATTATGCGTTGATGTGGCACTAACCGTGTGATGATATAGCGTTGATTGTTCACTAATTTGTCATTGACTGTGCATTGATGTGGAGATGACATGGTTGTTGACATGGTCATCTTCAATCTTCATATTGCGCGTGTAGCATGTGTGCTAGTGGCGACACGTGGAGAGTTGTCTGTCTGGTGCGTGAGCCTTCCTCTGGTGTCAGTTTGATCATTGGAATATACCATTATGCTCGTCTTGATATGAACAAACTGATGGTATGCTCGAAACTGGTTACTAAGAACTTTCGCGAAACTTGAATTTTGTCGAACCGAGTTTCGTTATTCACCTTTAGGATCCCCAATGTATAACCAAAGCTCTGATACCACTTGTTGTGATTCTCTGATCACTGAAATGTATTTTATGAGGAAAAATAAATATTCTCTATTACTACTTGAATATAATTTACAAGTATTACCAAACTTGTACAAAAAACCTCACACACTAACTACATTCTCTACCAAGCTCTCTCTCTTTGGAGCTTGCTTGTTGGGGTGCTTGAGCTCTCAAATGAGATCTCAATTTATAGGAGATTACATTACTTAAAAATCAACAAAACAACAAAATCACCTAAAGGAAATGGAAGCTTGCTCCATAATTTCAGAGAAGAAAATCCTCCATTGAAAGTTGTATTTGAGGGTTCTGGAGGTGCAATGCAACTGGATTTTACAAAGTATCAAACAATATTCTGATTAAGTTATTTTAAAAACAATTATGACCTAACTCATTAGTTAACTTAAAAATTAAGGACTAAATATTTCTAGTTAATATACCATTTCAAAATAGGTGTTATTTTTATTTTTTTTTCTTAAAAAAAATATTACAAATATTATTTTGGTAATTATTTATTAAAAGAAGAAAGAAAAAATAAAAAATTGGACAAAACCGTAATATTATAAGCTAAAAACAAAAATATTTACGAAGTGCCACTTGTAAATATTAATTAAAAATTGATGCTTGTTGGAGTTGGTGCATGTAGTGCCAATCCGAATAATATATTGTATATTTTATTATTTATTAATAATATAACTACATTTTCATTTCATATCTTATTAATGGTATTGTCATTATACATATTAGATTGATGTATAAATATGTTAAGAATGACATCGACCTTAGAATAGTCTTGTAGTAATACTAAACACTAGGTGGTGTGACATTGGGATAAGTATTACTATTGTAAACTTTTCATAAAGTAAATATTCTTAGTCGTTTGTTTTGGAATACGGTCGAATTCCTATAACCGAGAAGACTATCACATCTCGTATATTGGAATTGGAGTTCCAATGGTTTAACCCGATGTTGGAAGCTCGTATAGACGTGTGGGTATTGGTTGGACCGAATAATAAACGACTCACATGTGATTCCTAATAGTTGGAAGTAACACCACCGTCAATAAAAATCTCTTCGAGTCGAGTAGCATATGTAATCCTTTGACTATAGGATAACATTGATTTTGTGTGAGATCCTTCACACTTTGATGTCATGTATGTTAGAAACCTCTCATGGTCTGACCTCTAGATATTCGTTGGGTATGGACCGATGCACTCGTTAATCAAGTGTGTATCAAGATATAATTTATCGACCCGTATGTGAACCATAAGGGGTTTAGGTATCCATGTAAGTAAGTCATGAATCTTAAAACTTTGGCCAAAGTCGATCACATAGGGTGGATCGCATTAGTTGTGAAGAATCGTGGACATGTCGACATGAGATGTGCGCCTCAGAAACTTGACGGCGTATTCTATATTTCCTAAGCACAACTCTGATAGCCTACGATGGAGGGACTCTCAAACATATATAATGACCTCGACTTGTATAGTTCAGAAAGGTTATTTGTGTTCTTGGCGAATTCGGAGGTGGCCGAATTATATAGATATTAGCTAGACTTATATGATGTACCTGTCTGAACTTAGATAGTCCCAATATAAACTGTACTCGTTGAGCACTTGGGTAGCCGATTAATTTTGATAAAAGATAATATTTGATATTATAATTATCAACAAAGGTAATCAAGTGTTATTGGATAACATTGATTATTTACTTTGACCTAATTGGATTAATTCAATATTTACACAAAGGCTTTGTCATAATTTTATAATTATCTCTAGCATTTAAGGATATTATGGTAATTGTAAGTATATAATTATGGGTGTTTTGGCTTGATTTAATTGGATTAAATCAAAGTGGAAGACATGTAATTAATCTATTAATTAAGCTTTGTCTTGATTTAATTGGATTAAATCAAAGTGGTAGACAAATGTGATTAGTCACACCTAATTATACATATTTAGACAAATTAGATTAACCCCATATAAAGTTGATTAGAACTTTTATTAATTAAAAATTACCTAAGTTTTACTATAAATAGAAAGCTTTAAAAATGTTTTAATTAAGCTTGGAAAGCTAAATATTAAATTCTACGCATATTAATTGGCACTGC
Organism: Zanthoxylum bungeanum; assembly: GCA_019454045.1. Taxonomy (NCBI): domain Eukaryota; kingdom Viridiplantae; phylum Streptophyta; class Magnoliopsida; order Sapindales; family Rutaceae; genus Zanthoxylum; species Zanthoxylum bungeanum. Next base: position 11,953 of record SKCR01050491.1, read on the forward strand.
TTCTTCAACTCTCGGTTGCTGCTTCTTTTCTCAATTATGCGCATGCTCTCTCTCTCCTCCAAGTGCGCGTAGAAGAAATCAGAGCGTTTGTCACTGCTTCTTCAACTCTCGGCTGCTGCTTCTTTTCTCAATTATGTGCAGGCTCTCTCTCTCCTCCAAATTATGTTTTATGCGCAGCCCAACGTTACATTGCATGGCACACATTTTTTATAATGAGCAAAGAACAAAATCCTAATACACATCACCACTGTTAAAGCACACAGCCTCTTGTTATTGTCACGACCCCCTCCCTAGAGTGGGCCCAACCCTAGAAAGGGATCCGCGAATCACTTCAGCTCGAGCACCCTATATGTTATGCAATTGAACCAAAATTTCGCAAGAAATATAATATCCCATGAAATGCAATCCAAATAAATCCCAATAAGTGTTTACACCACAATAAATGTCTGAAAACATGAAAGTCATCCTAAATGTCCTATCTCAAAGCCAAAAAAATGTCTGGACCAACCCGACCGACGGCTGTGGAAAACGAGTCAAATCCTGGAACTGATACTTCTACTGTTGCACTGGCGAACTACTTGGGATGTTTGGGAAATATGGGTGAGCTTAAAGATCTCAGTAAGTAAAAAAAACACTCATACTCTCAACATGACCTCACCCACAAAATAGATATATATAAATATGATAGTGAATATATGAAATAACAGTTAATATATATAACAGCTAACTCAGGCAAAACATACTCACAACAACACATCTCAATCAAACAAGGTTTGCTATCCGGATTCGGTATAATAATAGATTGAAGCCATTGGGAGAGTCATTCTCTTACCCCCCCCCCCCCCAAAGTTTCCTACCATATAATCTCACATAAATGTGCAAGAGGGGGATTGAACCACACGCCTCTGCTAATCTCGCATAATCTCGCATATCCGACTATTATCATACTAAATCCGGAAGCACAACAACCATCTCATACAGCATCTAATATAACACATATCATCGCATTTCATCCATCAACTAATCTCAAAGTCACAAAATACTCAAATACTCTGATTCATATTACAAGCATACAATTTATACTCAGAAGTTATATTCACAATTTACGTTCTCTTGCTATCAATTACTCAGTCAATTTTCCAACAATACGTATATAAATATATTTATATTATATTACATAAACTTACATATCAAACATCAATCAACAAACATTTATGTTAAGAGAATGATCATGCTTTGTACTTACCTCAATCCATGCAAAACTCTCTATATCTATATGTCCTCGCTAAAATCTGAAAAAAAAAAAACAAAAATGTAAAATTACGATCAGGTCCCTATATTTTACCAAAATTATGATTTTACCCTTAAATTTTCCAAATTTGCAATTTAACACCAATACTCTCCAATATTATCAATTTAGTCCTAAAACTTACAATTATCTCATATTACTCACCAAAAATCAGAATTTACTCATTTAGGTCTCTAAACATGTCAAATTACGAATAAGTCCAAAACTCTCAAAATATTACAATTACACCCCTAAAACTGAAAAATATAACATACCGATCTCCAACGACTTCAGAATTTCATAACAAGGTGGTTCACGGACAGTACACGTCACCAGGATCACAACGGTAGTGGAGGAAATGGCTGATGCTCGACGGTCACCGACGAACGATCGAACACCATTAACTCTTATTCTAGGCTCGTTTCACGACAACCGAAGGTTCGAATTGGGAAAATGAGGTGTCTAATCCGCATATCTCGACGAGGCAAAGATTCTGGTCTGGGAGGTGTCGATCACGCACGGCGGCGCGTGAGGTGCGTGAACCGACGGTGAGGCGGCGCGTGGAGGCGCGTGGCGGCGCGTGAGAAGGAATCATGTGATCGGACCGGCGGCGTTGGATTCATCTCGGTGAGAGGATTCTCCTGATATGGTCACTTGCCGGAAAAGTGTGACTGGAAGACGACAAATGAGCCTTTCTCTCTCATGCGTACACTTTCTCTCTCTTCTGCGTTTTCTCTCACTACGAATCTATTTCTCTCTCTAACAGACTACTGGTTTCTGGAAAATTATCTCTGATACACCACTACTCTCAATTACTTCACACCAAACACACACACATTAAAAGAATAGTTAAGGTTAGATGTTGTTTTTTTTTTAAATAGAAGGAGTGGTTGAGTTTAATTATGATAGTGGGTATTTGGTTACCAAGTTCTTAGGGGATAAGGATTGTTATTAATTTGAAATAATGAAAGATAATATAGGGACATGGTCTCACAATCTACACACCTTATAAAAAATTTCATCCTCGAAATTTCTCAATCTTCGAATAACTCTGGATATTTCTCCCTAATGTCCTGTTCCACTTCCCAAGTCGCCTCATGTATGTGATGATTAGTCCACATGACGTTTACAAGGGGAATCTGTCTGGATCTCAACTCTTGGACTTTCCGCTCTACAATCTTCACCAGCTTTTCTTCATAAGTCGTATTCTCACTCAATTCGACCGGTTGGCTCTCCAGGATGTGAGTAGGATCTGGTACGTACTTCTTCAGCACTGACACATAAAACACATTGTGAATCCTCTCTAACTCCGGTGGTAATGCCAGACGATATGCCACTTTGCCCACTCTCTCTAATATCTCATAAAGACCAATATAGCGCGGTGCCAACTTTCCCTTCCAGCTAAATCTCAATACTCCCTTCCAAGGAGAAACTTTCAAGAAGACTTTATCCCTCACTTGGAACTCAAGGTCCTTTCTTTTTTTTAGCATAACTCTTATGTCGACTCTACACCTCCAACAGTCTAGCTCGGATAAGTCTAATCCTCTCAGATGTCATATCTACCAAGTCTGAACCATGAATCTATCTATCTCCAATCTCGCCCCAACAAACAGGAGTCATGCACCTCCTCCCATACAATGCCTCAAATGGAGCCATGCCGATACTCGTCTGGAAGTTGTTGTTGTAGGCAAACTCTATCAGATATAAATGACCATCCCATCCTCCAGCAAAAGTCAATACACATGATCTCAGTAGGTCCTCCAATGTCTGAATAGCCCGCTCTGACTGCTCGTCAGTCTGAGGGTGAAATGATGTGTTCACAGTAATCTTCGACCTCATAGATTTCTAGAAACCCTGCCAAAAACGAGAAGTAAATCTGGCATCTCTATCTGATATAATCAATGTCGGTACTCCATGTAACCGCACAATCTGCTCCACATACAGTTCTGCTAGTCTCTCTGGTCCCCACGTAACTCGAATCTGTAGAAGATGAGCAGACTTAGACAATCGGTCCACTATAACCCAAATTGCATCGTAGCCTTTTGTGTCCTCGGTAGCCCTACTACAAATCCATCGCAATATTTTCCCACGGCCACTCAGGTATAGGTAGAGGCTGGAGTAATCCACCTGAGTGCTGATATTCTGCCGTGACCTGCTGACAAACCAGGCAACGGGATACAAACTCTGCAATCTCTCTCTTCATTCCCGACCACCAGTAAGTTTTCTTCAGATTCTTATACATCATGGTACTCCCAGGATGCATGTTATATGGGGCATCATGAGCTTCATCCAAAATCTCCTACTTAAGTGTTCCGATAGACGGTACCACAACTCTGTCATCAAAAAGTAATACATCCTCTGAACTCAGTCTGAAAGTACTAATCTCTTCCCCTGCAGCTTTTGTTTTCCATTTCTTGCATTGTTCATCCTCGTCTTGTGCTGTTTTGAGTCTATCTAGCAGTGTAGGTCGAACTTTCATATGGGCAAGAATTCCTCCTTTGTTAGATACCTCAAAGGTCAAACGTAATGTCGCCATCTCCTCAAACATCCTCTGTTTAGCTCTCAGAAATTGCAGTTTACCCACGTTCTTCCTACTGAGTGGGTCAGCAACTACATTGGCCTTTCCCGGATGGTAATTAATAGTACAATCATAATCACTGAGGAACTCCATCCAACGCCTCTGCCTCAAATTCAGCTCTCGCTGAGTGGGAAGATATTTCAGGCTCTTATGGTCGGTATAAATCTCGTACTTGGCGCCATACAGATAATGCCTCCAAATCTTAAGAGCATGTACAATCACTGCTAGCTCCAGATCATGGGTATGATAATTTTCTCATGGGTCTTCAACTGTTCGAGGCATACACGATCACTTTCCCATGCCGCATCAATACACATCCTAATCCCTGATGTGATGCATCCGTATAAACCACATATATGTTGGACAATTATGACCCATAGCATCACTATTTGTAAAGATCATGGTGTTGTTGTACAAATTAACTATGTGACAAAGGAGATTGCACTCTTATCATTTGTGATTAGATCACCTAGATATATAAATGATAGGAGGTCCCTGTGATTTGTTCCTGGATTGAGAATGATATGAGACAGTATCAATCCATGAAGGATAAATCATTAAATATCCATAGTCAGAGCATTATCGAGATTGGACATCGATGAATGCGTAAAAGACTAGTATTACACTTGTGCGCGTTATGAGGGAATAACGGCATAGTTCTCATATATTTGGTTATAGGATACTCATGTAAGTGTAATAGGAGGTTGTGTTTCACTGATGGTACGAGAAACAGCTTCGCTCTGGATAAGACCCCCTCGGAATTCCATTAGTAGTATGACTATGTGTCTATGGAAGTCTGAAATCAGGGTAGGTGTATTTGGTCTTAACCTGAGACTTGAACCACTAATACTTGCGACAATCAATATACTTTGGTTGCGGTCGTTCAGGGCTTTAACAGGTTCTGTGTACGCCAATGCTGGATACATTGAGAATCGTAGTGTGTTGGGTGTGATGTCAAGACGGAAGTGTCACTCCAGTCATTTGGAGTTGATGATCGCGCAGAGATACAGAACTGGTTCTCTAAATAAGGTTGCAACCGTCGGGATAATATGATTTGGTCATCATTATCCGATATTAAAGAGACTAGTTGCTTGTTATCCGATATATGCTTCGTACGGGGCAGACACTGTACCAGCCCCATGCCTTGCATGTGATCATTCGATACTGGACAGAAATACGCAATACTACGTATACTACGCCTGATACAGATCCTTTATTCCTGTAAGGATATTTCCGGAGAATTGGGTAGGCATGGCGTTTTGCTAGAGGCCAACCTTGTCTTGTAAATCGGTATAAATGTAGTACGAGGTACTTACGTGTTCGAGTAGTCTGACGACCGAATTTACTGCCAACATATCCGGGAATATCATGGGTCGCTTCCAAAAGATTCACCGATGACGTATGACTCGCACTTTAATTAATTTGGGATTAATTAGATGAGAGAGAAAATTAATCTAGGATTAATTACAAAGATATTTTATCTGGGATAAAATATCATTAAAGAGATATAACGATTAATTTGGAATTAATCGACAAATTAATATATTTGATATATTAAACGAAATTGGATTTCGACGAGGAATTAAAATTAGATTTTAATTCGGGCGAACGAATTAATTTAGAATTAATTCGTTAGCGACGTGAATAGTGATTTCACTAGGCGTAATCATTTAATTACGACGCAACGGAAAATTTGTCAATTTGGAATTAGCGAACCGAGCCCGAGATTATTTGCGAGCGCATTCGCATTTCGAATTCGAGTGCGGCACGCAAATCAAATCAAGCATCACATCGCTAGTCCATCTAGCGTCACTCATCGTCAATAAAGTGATGGATGTCTTTCACTTTGAGTGATTGACGCCAGTCACTATTCATGATTGATGGAAGTTGATGTGAGTTGATGTGTGTGGTTGGCATTTATTGCTTTGGTTTTTTGAGGCAAAATTTGGTATTTGTTTTTTGGAAAAACATATTACCATTTTTTTGTAACAAAAACCATAACACATTTTATCTCTCTCTCTCCTCCATTTTCTTTCTCCTCTCACGCCCATGGTGGGCAGTTCATGCCTCTGTTTTCTATCAAGAAAACCGAGCAAATGGAAGCCAAAAGTGTGTGATTTTGTGGATAAATCACAAGAGCTAGCACTCCGAGAGACATGTGAAGGTGATAGGGAAGTCCACCCATGAGCCGGGAACCATTCGACAAAGTTCGGAGCTTGACGAAGGACCAAAACCAAGCCAAAAATAGTGAGGTGTACTGCTCACTGCCGTGACCAGTCCAAGGCAGAATTTGAAGTTTTTGTGCCTCCGCGTCGCTCAACCGATCGATGTGAGTATTCTGCGACTTCCTCGAATGTTTTTCACACATGTTCATGCTTGATTTGTGATCCTTGGGACCCTTAGAATCTCCAACAATGGTATCAGAGCATGGTTAAAAGCATGAAAATGTTTAGGGTTAAAATTTGGGAAAATTGATTTTGAGCATGTTTAAATGAAATTGGATGATTTTGTATGCTTAATTGATGTTGAATTGTAGATTGATTGGATCAATTTCAGGAAAATTGATTGGATCATTTTTCCCCAAATTATGTGTTGCCGAATGGTCTTGCCCTAAATATGTCTTGGGATTTTTGATTTTTGACAATTGGATGTGTTGGAAATCATTCAGGAATATGATTTAATGTCGATTGTGGAATTAATTGGATTGAATTCGAATCGGACGTTAAATTCCCAAATTACCGAGAGCATAAGAGCATGTAATTGGGTTTGATTTTTGTTAAAATGTGTTAGACATGTTTTAATGTTGATGGCATGATTAATTAGTACTAATTTGGTGTTTTGGAAATATTGATTTGGGTGATTTATTATGTTAATACACTTTAGTTTAATTAAACATTAAATTTGGAATTTTGTGTTTTATTAAATGGGTTTAAATTGGATTTGGGCTTGAAATGTTGTAAATGGGCTTATTGGGCCTTGTTATACAAAGTTGGGTTAAGGAAAATTGGATTGGATCCATTGGGCCCAAAACCGCATCCATAAAGCCCAAATGCGACTTAATGGACCTTTAAAGTTTAATTGGGCCTAATGGGCCAAGATTGATCTCTAGGCTTATGGGGTAACTCCCGGATTGGACTTTGGTTATTCGGTTTGACCCGAGTTGACCAAAAGTCCACGCCCTAAAAAATTAATTAAAAGCCCATTGGACTTTAATTAAATTGACGTTGGACGTTAATCGGGCTTTGAGATCCGTAATGATTAAATTTGGAATTTAAGTCGTAAAGGTTCGTTAAAAAAGTGTGATATTTAATTTGGAATTAAATAGCGAATTAGAATTGAATGCATATTAAATTGGATTTAATGATGTAGTTTAATTTAATTCGAGAATTCATACTTTGAGTACTTATTCGCAAAAACGAGTTTGACTCGAGCAAAATCAAATCGTTGATTGAAAATTAGATGGTCACTAATTATCAGATTCATTAATTTGATTAGATTGATTGATAACATGCTTGTGTGAATACATGGTTGCGATGCATGAATAATGTATATCGGATGGATATTAGATGGGTGGGACAATTTTAGAAATTGTTGTAATAAATTTGATTTATTAATTGGACCTGCGTGTCCAACCTTATCACCTCATTATTCTTTATATTCTCTTCTCACCTATTCCCCTCAATGTAAATGAGGTTTCTTTAGAAGTGTAGTGTAACGGGTAGAAGTAAATACTTGTGCTAGCGGGAGAGAGAAAGAGAGAGATTTGATCTAGGATCAATGTGTAAAGTATCCATCCGCATATCATTATTATTTCTCATATGCGCTTTATTATGTATTTAGAATGCATGTTTAAGGGTGTATGATGATGAGACCTTAACAAAGATAATAAATTGGTTGCCAATTTGCACGGGAAAAACCCTCAAACAATATTAAACGTCTTTCCTTCCATTGAGTGATTCTCACTCAAGATCCGAGACTGGCATTGGCTTGTTGGCCAAAGTCAAGGCCTTTGTCCGTCAAGGATGTGTTTGAATCACGAAGTCTTTGTTCCATATCAGTGTCTTGTCCAAGTTGTGGTTTGTTGGCCAAAGTCAATACCATTTCTTGTCCATCGACATTGATTACGAAGCTTTCCATGGTCAATGGGTCGCGCTTAACTGGGATCACCAAGTTTGTTGTGCCAAAGCCAAGGCTTAGTTGATTCAGAGGAAAAAGGTTAGGTAATACATTGGATGTATTGGGATATATAAGATATATGTTTCGGACTTGGATGTTCCCCTACCGGATCTAGGAATTGGATTGGATCCAATCGATCTTAGAGATCTACCAAGTTAATTATCATACAATTTGTTGGCCAAAGTCAAGATTGTGTGATATTTAACGGGATCCTAGCCCACTAGGAAACACGGTTTCCCGAGTACTCGACAGAGGGTTAGAGGCTCGCCGAAAAATAGTGGGAGGCATGAATTGAATTTACAATATTCGTTTAATTACTTGCCATACGCGCTCAAAACAAATATCATTCGTCGTTATAAATTAAATGTTAGTTGGACTAATATTTAAATGTTGTTTTAATAAATAGTTGGACTATATTCAAACTATTCAATTATAGTTGATTTTATACTTGGATTATAGTAATCAATATAATTGATTTTAATCTATTAAATTATAGTTGATTAAATAGTTGGACTATTAAAATCAAGATATAATTGAAAGATTAACGTTAATACATAATCCTAGGGAAAAATATTTAAATGGTTAATTTTCGAATTGGTAATAAATTTCAGGATGGTCCTGGAAATTAATAAGTTACTTTATTTGATAAAATAACATATTAGGCCTAAGCCCGGAGTTAAGCAAATAGTAGAGCATAATCTTTGGAAGATTATGTGATGATAACTTTAGTGCTTAATCCATTAAGCTTGTCGCAGTAGACTCCTTAATTTCTGAATCAGAACTAAGGATTAGATCCTTAAAGTATGATAATGAAATTGAAGGATCTTCATAAATCTATATTTAGGTTTTAGAAGTACTAAAATTGCAATAATAACTCTTGGAGAGTCAATGACTATTCTCAATGAGACAAAGTCAAAGCTTTCAATTAGGCAAGTAGCGCAAGGCTCATCTTACTTCGATATTCTAGAGGCCAAGGTTTGGCCAAAGGCTTCTGGAATGTGAAAAGGGAAAAGGAAAAATCATTATAATCTTCTAGGAAGATAAATGACATATCCCAAAATGTCTGCACAATTGTGGAAAACGGGATCGCGGAAGCGTGACTGCCGTTTGGACAAAGCAGACATGAAGGAATTGAAGATGAGCAAGGCTCTAACTTCAAATATGTTTGTCGTAAATATATTCACTACTAGTATTAAAATTGGATTTTAGATTCTTAGTGTGATATATATATATATATATATTGATGTTCAGAATCTGCTATGAACAGGATACTGACCTCAATTGAGATTTAATCTGCGGATTGGAAACGGGACGAAAGTCGCTGTTTTAACCGTAGATACGATAAGTTTAGGAACTACCCTCGGGTATGTACCTAAATTGGGAAAATGTTATAATGTAACTAGTTTGACTAGATATATTATCTTTATATCAGTGTTTGACCCGCTGCGGGTGAACCTTTATATTCTAGAACACTAAAGTGTTTTATTATATAAAGATGATATTGAGATAAACACATTAGATGTAAATAACAGTATTTATATTTTGAATATAAATAAATCTCAATATATAAATGACAAACAAATAGCTCAAACTGATTTGATCAGGTGAAACTAATTGTGGTATTGTGTCAAGGACACAATCAAACAAGACTCGTATATCCGCACTTTTGAAGTGTGGGTACTATGACTAATTTGATCCCAATCAAATAAAGTCTACGAATCTAGTTTATTGGGCCAAAGTGCCTAAAATACTATTTACTTGGTAAAAGTGCAAAAGCCACCGACCTGTTAGCCCAAGTTCATAGTGAAGCAAGTGGGCCCATGTCTAGCTAGGAGTAGATGTGGATATGAATATTTCGTGACCTTACGGATGTGGCATCGCGTTATGGTTATGTGTTTCTTTTGAAGAACACAAATCGGAAACTTTTAAGTTTCAACGCGAAATAGACAAACAGATCGGCTAAAGTATTAAACCGTCATGGTAAGACCATAATGGAAATTACTTAAGCAATAAGTTTCTCAAATACTTGAAATATTATAGTATTCTTTCAAAAAAGGACTCGTCACGGAACACGTCATTTTGACGGTGTGTCCGAATGGATAAACCGAATTTTGTTGGACATGATAAGGTTAATCATGAGTCGCTCTGAGCTACCATTTCCTTCAACGGATTAGAATAAATAGTGCAGAACTTATTTAGAATAAGGTTCCATAAAAATCTGTTTGACAGATTTCATATTAGATATGAACGGGAAACAAACCAGGTTTCTCATTCCTGAAAATTTGGGTATGCTGGGCATATATTTGGATGATACCAAACTAAAACCCAAATTGGATAAGTGCCAATTGTAGGTTATCCGAGGGATACCATAAGTATTGTACTTATACAACTCACAAGAGAACAATTAGATTGTTGCCCGCCATGTGGTTTTCCTAAGAGGAATACCGATATGCAGTGGTAAGTGGGAGGATAGTAAAACTCGATGAAAATCGGAGTAATACTATTCCATGCATCCATTCCTAATGGAACATAAATAGTTCATCATGGATGAAACTATACCATTAATCTACGAATACACAAGAACCACGTATGTCGGAGAGAGTCGGAAACAACCTGGGGTATGGGTTTCTGATCTCACCTCATAAAGATGTCTATCTTATTGAGGTATACCAACTGACTACGTATGAGGAAGTGATACAAGGTATCGACTCCCTATTATGACATAGTGTCATGAGTCCGAAATGGATTCCATGTATATCAACAAGTTTGGATACTAGTTGATGTACCGCAAGGCATTGTGCCTATTGGTACTTTATAAGTCTTCAAGGAAGACATACATGGATGGCAACATACCAACGTATAAAGCTAGGCTTTTAGCGGAAAGATATCGTTATCAAGATCGTGTTGATTACGATTCAACCTTCTAACTGTTGCCACGGTAAATCCATTTGGATAATGTTTACTAAAGCTGCATGTTTCATTTATGAAATATGACAGCAGAACGGAAAATCACTTTTCTGAAAAGGAAACCTTTTGGAGGGTGTTTTATAAACATCCTGATGGTTTTGTCGTACTAAAACTAGCAAACAAGGTTTGCAGGTTATTCGATCCATGTTTGGATTGAAGCAAACATTAGGTTCTTGGAATTATCGTTTTGATGTAATCATAATAGTTTATGATTTAATTCAAAACGAAATGATTCTTGTGTATATAAGAGGGTTAGTGGGAGCGCACTGACATTGGATGTTCTATAAAATAATGATAATATGTCATTTCTTGGAAATGATATTCCCATAATAACAATCGGCGAAAGCTTGGCTTTCGAGAAAAATCTCCGTAGAATTCGTGGGAGAAAACAACCTTTATTCAAGGAATAAAGATCTACTGTGATAGATTAAGTTGTTAAAACTCTCCGAGAAATCGTACATTGAAAAATGTACCTGACCTGGTGTCTCATACGCTTTGAGCATATGGATTCACAAACAGGCCAATCCGAGTGATAGTCACTGGATTGAAGTTAAGAACATCCGTTAGTATCTTAGAGATCTAAGGATTTTGTCTTAATCTGTGGAGAATGAGAACTTGAAGTTACTGGGATCACTACTGCAAGTTTCCAAACCGATAAAGATGACTATAAGTCGCAAGTAGTACTATACAGTTTGAATAACGATACAGTGAGCTGGAAATCTTCCAAGCAAGATACTGTTACCGAATAAACAACAAATGCAGGTTATTGCTGCAGCTGAGGCGGCAATAGAAGCCTTCTGGGTTGATAATAATCTAATTAGATTAGATATAATTCTGTTAGCAGCTGAGCTAGGCTTGAGCACAGGCTAAAGAATCAATGGTCTCATCAACGATCCGATACATACTTCGACTATTTATCCGATTCGTTCGGATCATACATCGTGGCGATGTGATGATCGAATAAATCGCATCAGATGATAATCAAACAAATCCGCTGACGAAAGCATTTTCTCAGCAGTTTGAGCCAACCATACATAGTTCAGGTGTTAGACACTCGAGTGATTGGCTACAGGCCAAGTGGGAGATTGTTGGACAATTATGACCCATAGTGTCACTATTTGTACAGATCATGGTGTTGTTGTATAAATTAACTATGTGACAAAGAAGATTGCACTCTTATCATTTGTGATTAGATCACCTAGATATATAAATGATAGGAGGTCCCTGTGATTTGTTCCTGGATTGAGAATGATATGAGACAGTATCAATCCATGAAGGATAAATCATTAAATATCCCTAGTCAGAGCATTATCGAGATTGGACATCGATGAATGCATAAAAGACTAGTATTACCCTTGTGCGCGTTGTGAGGGCACAACGGCATAGTTCTCATATATTTGGTTATAGGATACTCATGCAAGTGTAATAGGAGGTTGTGTTTCACCGATGGTACAGGAAACAGCTTCGCTCTGGATAAGACCGCCTCAGAATTCCATTGGTAGTATAATTATGTGTCTATGGAAGTCCGAAATCAGGGTAGGTGTATTTGGTCTTAACCTGAGACTTGCACCGCTAATACTTGCGACAATCAATATACTTTGGTTGCGGTCGTCCAGGGCTTTAACTGGTTATGTGTACGCCAATACTAGGTATATTGAGAATCGTAGTGTGTTGGGTGTGATGTCAAGATGGAAATGTCACTCTAGTCATATGGAGTTGATGATCGCGCAGGGATACAGAACTGGTTCTCTAAATAAGGTTGCAACCGTCGAGATAATATGACTTGGTCATGATTATCCGATATTAAAGAGACTAGTTGCTTGTTATTGTTGGTTTCTATTAAGGTCCCAAGATCAATAATAAGCATGAATCAAGTGCGAATACAAATCGAAGAAGTTGTGGAATACTCAAATCGATCGGTTGAGCAACGCGGAGGCGAACAAAATCTGATTTTCTTCCCTTAGACTGCTCACGGCAGTGGCAGTGAAGTCTTCACTGGTTTGGGTCGGTTTAGGTCCTTCGTCAAGCACCGAGGTTCGTCGAACGGTTCCCGGCTCATGGGTGGACTTCTCTATCACCTTTGCAAGTCTCGTAAGTGTGCTAGCACTTGTGATTTTGCCACAAAATCACACTTTTTGCTTCCCTCACTGCTCGGCATTTTGACAGAAAAACAGTGAGCATTTTGCCCCTTAGGCGTGAAGAGATGAGAGAAAGAGAGAAGAGAGAGTTGTGTTTGGTTTGTGAAATTTGTGTATCTTATACACACATTTTAATTTCACATTCATTTGGAAGGAATTTGGCTTTTAAAAGTCAAACCATTAAAGCCAACAACCACACACATCACTCAATCACATCAATCACAAATTGTCAAGTCACATCAGTCAAAGTGACAAGTGATTTGACGCTTGATGCGACTATCGATTTGACGCTTGATTTGACGTGCCGCACTCGAATTCGAAATGCGAATGCACTCGCAAATAATCTCGGGTTCGCTAATTCCAAATTAATGAATTTTCTGTTGCGTCATAATTAAATGATTACGCCTAGCGAAGTCACTATTCACATCGCTAACGAATTAATTCTAAATTAACTCGTTCGCTCGAATTAAAATCTAATTTTAATTCCGCGTCGAAATCTAATTTCGTTTAATATATCAAATATATTAATTTCTCGATTAATTCAAAATTAATCGTTATCTCTCTTTAATGATATTTATCCCAGATAAAATATCTCCACAATTAATCCCAGATTAATTTTCTCTCTCTTCTAATTAATCCCAGATTAATTTAGTGTGTGAGTCATACGTCATCGGTGAATCTTTGGGAAGTGACCCATGAGATCCCCGGATATGTTGGTAGTAAATTCGGTCGTCGGACTATCCGAACACGTAAGTACCTCGTACTACGTTTATACCAATTTACAAGACAAGGTTGGCCTCTAGCAAAGTGCCATGCCTACCCAATTCTCCGGAAATATCCTTACAGGAATAAAGGATCTATATCAGGCGTAGTATATGTAGTATTGCGTATTTCTATCTAGGAATAAAGGATCTATATCCGGAAATATCCTTCCGAGGGGGTCTATCCAGAGCGAAGCTGTTTCCCATACCATCGGTAAAACACAACCTCCTATTACACTTGCATGAGTATCCTATACCCAAATATATGAGAACTATGTCGTTGTGCCCTCACAACGCGCACAAGTGTAATACTAGTCTTTTACGTATTTATCGATGTCCAATCTCGATAATACTATGACTAGGGATATTTAATGATTTATCCTACGTGGACTGATACTGTCTCATATCATTCTCCGTCCAGGAACAAATCATAGGGACCTCTCATCATTTATACATCTAGGTGATCTAATCACAAATGATAAGAGTGCAATCTCCTTTGTCACATAGTTAATTTGTACAACAACACCATGATCTGTACAAATAGTGACGCTATTGGTCATAATTATCAAACAATCTCCCACTTGGCCTATAGCCAGTCACTCGAGTGTCTTACACCCGAACTATGTACGGTTGGCTCAAATTGCTGAGGAAAGGCTTTCGTCAGCGGATTTGTATGATTATCATCTTATGCGATTTAATCGATCATCACATCGCCACGATGTATGATCCGAACGAATCGGATGAATATCGAAGTATTTATCTGGATCGTTGATGAGACCATTAATTCTTTAGCCTGTGTTGACGCCTAGCTCAGCTGCTAACAGAACTATATCTAATCTAATTAGATTTATTATTGACCCAGAAAGCTTCTATTACCGCCTCAGCTGCAGCAATAACCTACATTTGTTGTTTATTCGGTAACAGTATCTTGCTAGGAAGATTTCCAGCTCACTGTACCATTATTCAAACTGTGTAGTACCGTTTGTGACTTTTAGTCCTCTTTATCGATTTTAGGAAACTTGCTACAGTGATCCGAGTCACTTCAAGTTCTCCTTCTCCATAGACTAAGACAACATCCTTAGTTCTGTAAGATACTAACGGATGTTCTTAACTTCAATCCAGTGACTATCACTCGGATTGGCCTGTTTGTGACTCCATATGCTCAAAGCGTATGAGACACCAGGTCACGTACATTTTTCAATGTACGAGTTTCTCGGAGAGTTTTCTCGAAAGCCAAGCTTTCACCGATTGTTAATTATGGGAATATCATTTCCAAGGAATGATATATTATCATTATATTTATAGGACAGTTAATGTCAGTGCGCTCCCACTAACCTTCTTATATACACAAGAATCTTTTCATTTTGAATTAAATCATAAACCATTATGATTACATCAAAACGATAATTCCAAGAACCCATGTCTGCTTCAATCCAAACATGGATCGAATAACCCGCAAACCTTGTTTGCTAGTTTTGGTACGATAAAACTGTCAGGATGTTATAAACATCCTCCGAAAGGTTTCCTTTTCAGGAAAGCGATTTTTCGTTAAG
The DNA here is from genome assembly GCA_019454045.1 of Zanthoxylum bungeanum. Classification (NCBI taxonomy): domain Eukaryota; kingdom Viridiplantae; phylum Streptophyta; class Magnoliopsida; order Sapindales; family Rutaceae; genus Zanthoxylum; species Zanthoxylum bungeanum. The sequence goes on from SKCR01050491.1 coordinate 27,414, forward strand.
CTGACATATTTCATAAATGAAATACGCAGCTTTAGCAAGCATTATCCAAATGGATTTATCGTGGCAACAGTTAAAATGTTGAATCGTAATCAACACAATGTTGATAACGATACATTTCCGCTAAAAAGCCTAGCTTTATACGTTGGTATGTTGCCATCCATGTATGTCTTCCTTGAAGACTTATAGTACCAATAGGCACAATGCCTTACGGTACATCAACTAGTTCTAAACATGTTGATATACATGGAATCCATTTCGGACACATGGCACTTTGTCATAATAGGGAGTCGATACCTTGTATCACTTCCTCATGCATAGTCAGTTGGTATACCTCAAAAGATAGACTCCTTATGAGGTGAGATTGTTGGACAAAATGACCCATAGCGTCACTATTTGCACAGATCATTGTGTTGTTGTAGCAAATTAACTATGTGACAAGGAAATTGCACTCTCATCATTTGTGATTAGATCACCATAGATATATAAATGAAGAGAGGTCCCTATGATTAGTTCCTGGATTGAGAATGATATGAGACAATATCAGTCCCCGAAGGATTAATCATTAAATATCCCTAGCCGGAGTATTATCGAGACTGGAGATCGATAATGCAGAATAGGCTAGTATTGCACTTGTGTGCGTTGTGAGGGCACAACGGCATAGTTCTCATATATATAAGTATCGGATACTTATGCAAGTGCGATAGGAGGTCGTGTTTCACCGATAGTACGGGAAACAGCTTCGCTCTGGATAGACCCCTCGGAATCCCATTGGTATTATGACTATGTGTCTATGGGAGGCCGAAATCAAGGTAGGTGTGTATAGTCTTAACCTGAGACTTACATCGCTAATACTTACGATAATCTATAGACTTTGGTCTTGGTGGTACAGGGCTTTAACCGTTTCTGCGTACACCACTTCTGGGTTTATCAGAGAGTCGTAGTGTATTGGGTGTGATGTCGAGACGGAAGTATCACTTCAGTCAGTGGAGATGATGTCACGCAGGATACGGTACTAGTGCTCTTGAGTGATGCGCATCCAATCGGGATATTGTGACCAGGTCATGAATATCCGATTATAGAGACTATGTTACCAGACATCCGATATATGTTTCGGACGGGGCAGACACTTATCCAGCCCCAGCCCTAGCACGTGACTATCCGATACTGGGCCGATATGCACAATACAATGGTATACTACGCTTGATACAGATCTTAATATTCTTAAATGGATATGTCCGGAGAATTGGGTAGACTTGGTGCTTTGCTAGGAGTCGACCTTGTCTCGTAAATCGGTAGAACGTAGTACTTGGTACGTACGTGATTCGGATACTCCGACGACCGCATTTACTGCCAACTTATCCGGGGATCTCATGGGTCGCTTCCCGATAATCCACCGATGACGCATAACTCGCACTCTTGAATAATCTGGGATTATATAGAAGAGAGAGAAAATTAATCTAGGATTAATTACAGAGATATTTTATCTAGGATAAATTATCGTCTAGAGAGAGATAATGATTAATTTGGAATTAATCGGTAAATTAATATATTCGATATATTAAATGAAATTAGATTTGGACGCGGAATTAAAATTAGATTTTAATTCGGGCGAACGAATTAATTTAGAATTAATTCGTTAGCGACGTGAATAGTGAATTCGCTAGGCGTAATCATTTAATTACGACGCGACGGAAAAGTCGTTAATTTGGAATTAACGAACCGAGCCCGAGTGTGATTGCGAGCGCATTCGTATTTCGAATTCAAGTGCGGCGACGCTAGTCACATCAAGCGTCAAATCAATCGTCACATCAAGCGTCAAATCAAAAGTCACTTTGAGTGATTGATTGATTTGATTGATGGATTGAGTGAAAGACACACATCAAATCACTTTATTAAAGTGACATTTGAATAGTGATGTGAGTTGTTGAAATAGTGTTTGGAGGGAAATATTTACTTTTGATTTTAATTAATCATTTGGTAAATGTTTTAATATATATTTTATGAAAAAATATATAAAGCTTTTTGGAAAAGCTTTTCACTAACACACAACACAACTTCTTCTCTCTCAATTTTCTCTCTTCTCCTCACGCCAAAACAGCCATTTTTCTTCACTGGTTTTGAACCAGAAATGGCGTGACATATAGGGAAGCAAGAGTGGATTTTCATGGTGGAAATCCAAGTGCTAGCACACTTACGAGTCTTGCGAAGGTGGTAGGGAGGTTCGCCCATGAGCCGGGATCCGTTAGACGAGGCTTAGAGCTCCGTTTGTCATCTCAAAATTCTGAAAATGGAGGCAGTGAACTGCAGCAGTTTGGCGTCCTTGGCAGTGGCTATTTGGCCTTGATTCGTCTCCAAATCGACTCAACCGATCGATGTGAGTATTTCGCTATCTACGTTGGTGTGTTCACGCATTCTTTTCATGTCTTGTTTGATCTTGGGACCTAGATAATAACCAACAATGGTATCAGAGCCTAGATTCAAGCATGAAAAATGTAGGGCTTAAAATTTGGGTAAATGTTTGTTGAGCATGATTTGAATAAATTGATTGTTTAAGTATGCTTATAACATGTTTAATTTCATTTTGGTTGGACCAATTTGTTGAAAAAATGATTTGGAATTATTTTCCCCAATATTTGACCTTGGCCGAATGTGATGGATATTTGGAAATCTTGGATTTTTTCATTTTAATTCATTGGATGAGTTATAATGATGTAGGATGATGTTGATTTGAGATTGAATTGGATTTAATTTTGAATTGAACAAAAACCCCTAATACCTTCACCTTGGCCGAATCTACATTGCCCTATAAAGTCTTGGATTTTTGATTTTTGAACATTAGATGTATGAAATCATTTAGGATGTTGATTTAATGTTGATTGTGGGTTTGATTGGATTGAAACCAAATCGGATGTGAAATCCTTCCATGGCCGAGACTAAAGAAGCATGTAAATGGGTGATTTTTCATTTATGTGTGTTGGACATATGATAATGATAATGAGCATGATTAATTAGACTAATATGGTGTTTTAGAAATATTGATTTAGTTGATTAATCATGTAATACACTTTAGGTTAATTGAACATGAAATTGGATTTTGTATATTTAATAATTGGGCCTAATTTTGGAAATTGGACTTTAATGTTGTAATTGGGCTTATTGGGCTTGATTTTATCAAGTTGGGTTTAGGCCAAATGGATTGGATCCAATTGGGCCCAAAACCACTTCCGTTAAGCCCAAATGCGACTTAATGAACCTTTAAAGTTCAATTGGGCCTAATGGGCCAAGATTGATTTATGGGCTTATGGGGGTAAATCCCGAATTGAACTTTGGTTATCGGTTTGACCCGAGTTGACCAAAAGTCCACGCCTTAAGAAATCAATTAAAAGCCCATTGGACTTTAATTGAATTGACGTTGGACGTTAATTGGTCTTTGAGACGCGTTACGATTAAATTTGGAATTTAAATCGTAAAAGGTTTATTAAATAAAAGTGTAATATTTGATTTGGAATTGAATAGTGAATAAGTATTAAATACATGTTAAATTAGATTTAATGATGTAGTTTAATTTAATTCATGAATTCGTACTTTAAGTACTTATTCGCAAAAACGAGTTTGACTCGAACAAAATCAAATCGTTGTTTGAACATTGGATGATCACTTAATTATCAGATTAATTAATTTGATTAGATTGATTGATAGCATGCTTTTGTGTGAATACGTGGTTGATGAATGAATAATGTATATCGGATGGATATTAGTCGGGTGGGGCAATTTTAGAAATATTGTAATAAATTTGATTTATTAAATTGGACCTGCGTGTCCAGCCTTATCACCTTCATTCTCTTTGTATTCTCTTCTCACCTATTCCCCTCCCATGTAAATGAGGTTTCTTTATGTAGTGTAAGTGTAACTAGTAGTGTAGAAGTAATACAAGTGCTAGCTTGAGTGAGAAAGAAAGTGAGAGATTTGATCTAAGATCAATGTAAAGTATCCATCCGCATATCATTATTATTTTTTCATACTCGCTTTATTATGTATTTAGAATGCATGTTTAAGGGTGTATGATGATGAGACCTTAACAAAGATAATTAAATTGGTAGCCAATTTGCACGCGAAAAACCCTCGTTAAATATCAAGCGTTTATTTTCTTCCATTGAGTGATTCTTACTCAAGATCCGAGATTGGCAGGGGTTGTTGGCCAAAGTCAAGCCCTTGTCCGTCGAAGATGTGTTTTAATCACGAGGCTTTGTTCCATATCGGTTGTCGTGTCCAAGTTGTGGTTTGTTGGCCAAAGTCAAGACCACTTCTTGTCCATTGACATTGATTACGAAGCTTCCATGTCAATGGGTCCGCGCTTGACTGGGATCACTAGGTTTGTTGTGCCAAAGCCAAGGCCTAGTTGATTCAGAGGAAAAAGGTTAGGGTATATATTCGATATATAGGCATATATTAGATATATGTTTGGGACTTGGATGTCCACCTACTGGATCTAGGAGTTGGATGGGATCCAATTGATCTTCGAGATCTACCTAGTTAATTATCATACAATTTGTTGGCCAAAGTCAAGATTGTGTGATATTTAACGGGATCCTAGCCCACTAGGAAACACGGTTTCCCGAGTACTCGACAGAGGGTTAGAGGCTCGACAAAAATTAGTGGGAGGCAAGTATTGAATTTGCAACATTCGTTCGAATACTCGCTCATCTATATTTTACTCGTCATATTAATCAAAAGTATTAGTTGGACTAATATTTTATGTTGTTTTAAATATATATAATTGGACTATATACAAACTTGTTCAAATTATAGTTGATTTTATAATTGGATTAAAGTAATCAATATAATTGAATTAAAATTATAGTTGATTAAATAATTGGATTATTGTAATCATTATAATGAATAGTACCTTATTAAATTGATTAAATAGTTGGACTATTGAAATCAAGAAAGAATTGAAAATTTGAATATTTAAAATATATAATCCTTGGATTAAATGTTTTAAATGATTTAATTTTCATTGGGAATTAATAATAGGTTACTTTATTGGATAAAATAACTTATTATATCTAAGCCCATAATTAAGCAAATAGTAGAGCATAAAATCTTTGGAAGATTTATGTGATGATGACTTTAGTGCTTAATTTAATATACTTGACAATAAATCTATCTTTATATTTAAAAGGTATTAAAATTGCAATTTATAATTCTTGGAGAATTAATTGACTATTCTAGTGGAGAAAAGTCAAAGTTTGCAATTGGGCATGTTGCACAAGGTGCACATCATTTCGATATTCTAAAACCCAAGGCTTGGCCAAAGGTTTGTGAAATATTGAAAAGATAATTGACATATCCCAAAGTGACTACCATTTGGATATGGAAGACACGAAGGAATTAAAGAAAGGGCGATGCTCTAACTTTAAAATATTTGTCAAAGTTATGTTCACTACTAGTATTGAAATTGGATTTTAAATACTTAGTGTGGTACATAAAATATATGTATTGATGTTCAGAATCCGCTATGAGCAGGATACTGACTTCAAGCCGAGATTTCTCTGCGAATCGGAAACGGGACGAAAGTCGTTGTTTCGACCGTAGATACCTAAGTTTAGGAACTACCCTTTGGGTATGTACTTAAATTAGGAACTGTTATAATGTAACTAGTTTGACTAGAGACATTATCTCTATATCAGTGTTTAATCCATTCTGGATAAACCTTTATATTCTAGAACACTAAAGTGTTTTATTATATAAAGATGATACTGAGATAAACACATTAGATGTGAATAACAGAATTTATATTTTGAATATAATAAAATCTCAAAACATATAAAATGACAAATAAATAGCTCAAATTGATTTGATCAATAGAGACTTATTGTGGCATTGTTGTCTAGGACACAATTAAACGAGACTCGTATATCCACACTTTTGAAGAGTGGGTACTAGGACTTATTTGACTATTCAAATAAGGTCTGCGAATCTAGTTTATTAGGTAAAGTACCTAAAATACTATTTATTTGGTAATAGTAAAAGGGCCACCGATCTGTTAGCCCTATTCATGGTGAAGTAAGTGGGCCCATATCTAGCTAGGCTAGATGTGAACATGAATATTTCGTGACCTTAACGGATGTGGCATCACGTTATGGTTATGTGTTTCTTTTGAAGAACACAAATCGGAAACTTGAAAGTTTCGACACGAAGTAAATAAACAGATCGGGTATAGTATTATTCCGCCACGGTAAGACCGTAATGGAAAATACTTAAGCAGTAAGTTTCATACGTACATGAAAGAGTATGGTATTCTTTCAGATGAGGACTCCTCCCGAGACACGTCAGTTAGACGGTGTGTCCGAACCCAAAAACCAAATTTTGTTGGACATGATATGGTTTATCCCTAGTCGCTCTGAGCTACTATTTCCTTCAATAGGACATGTATTAACAGTGCAAAACTTATTTAGAATAAGGTTCCACATATAAATCTGTTTGACAGATGTCATATAGGATATGAACAGGGAAGAAACGAGGTTTCTCATTCCTGATAATTTGGGTATGCCAGGCATAACGTTTGGATGATACCAAACTAAAGACCCAAATTGGATAAGTGCCAATATAGGTTATCCTAAGGGAAACCATAAGTATAGTACTTATAAATCTCACATGAGAACAATGTGATTGTTGCTCACCATGCATTTTTCCTGAGAGGAATACCGATATGCAGTGGTCAGTGGAGAGGGAGGATAGTGATACTCGATGAAAAGTCTGGAGTAATACTGTTCAAGGCACGAAGTCCTTAATGGAACACAAATAGTTCATCTATGATGAATCTATACCATTAATCTTCAAATACACAAGAAACTAGTAGATCGGATAGAGTCAGAAAACAACCTAGGGTATGGGTTTCTGATCTAACCATATAAAGATGTCAATATTTATGAAGGTATATCCACCGACTACGTTTTGAGGAAGTGATACGAGGTATCGACTCCCTATTATGGCAAAGTGCCATGAGTCCGAAATGGATTCCATGTATAACAACTATTTTAGATACTAGTTGTTTGTACCACAAGGCATTGTGCCTGTTGGTACATTAACGTCTTCAAGGAAGACATACATGGAAGGCAACATACCAACGTACAAAGCTGGGCTTTTGACGGAAAGGTATCGTTATCAACATTGTGTTAATAACGATTCAACCTTTTACCTGTTGCCATGGTAAATCCATTTTGAAGATGCTTGTTGATAACTGCGTATTTCATTTATGAAATGTGTCAGTTATAGATCAAAATCGCTTTCCTAAAAAGGAAACCTTTTGGAGAATGTTACAACATCCTGACGATTTTGTATAACGACAAACAAGGTTTGCGGGTTATTCGATCCATGTTTGGATCAATGCAAGCATAAGGTTCTTGGAACTGTCGTTTTGAAATAATCATAATGGTTTATGATTTGACTCAAAATGAAATAATTCTTGTGTATATAAGGAGGTTAGTGGGGAGAGCGCACTGACAGTTAAATTCCCATATAGCAATTGATGTGAAAGCTTGGCTTTCAATAGAAATTCTCCGTAGAATTCTGGGGAGTAACAACCTTTATTCGAGGAATAAAGATCTACTGGGATAGATTTGAAGTTGTTAACACTTTCTGGGAAATTGTACATTTAAAATGTACTTGAATTGGTGTCTCATACGCTTCGAGCATATGGAGTCACGATCAGGTCAATCCAAGTGATAGTCACTGGATTGAAGTTAAGAACATCTGTTAGTATCTCAGAGAACTAAAGATGTTATCTTAAACTATGGAGAAGGAGAACGAATGACTGGATGGGATCACTGCTGCAAGTTTCCAAACAATTAAATACTACGGTACTATAAAGTTTGAATAACGGGACAGTGAGCTGGAAATCTTCCTAGCAAGATAACTGTTGCCGAATAAACAACAAATGCGGATTATTGCTGCAGCTGAGGCAGCAGCAATAGAAGCCATTTGGGTCGAAAATAAATCTAATTAGATTAGATATAGTTCTGTTACCAGCTGAGCTAGGCGTCAGCACATGCTAAGGAATTAAAGGTCTCATCGACGATCCAGATATATACTTCTATATCATCTGATTCGTTCGGATCACACATCGTGGCGATGTGATGATCGTGTAAATCGCGTCAGACGATAATCATGCAAATCCGCTGACGAAAATCCTTTCTCAGCAATTTGAGCGAACCGTACATAGTTCGGGTGTGGGACACTTGAGTGACTGGCTACGTGCCAAGTGGGAGATTGTTGGACAAAATGACCCATAGCGTCACTATTTGCACAGATCATTGTGTTGTTGTAGCAAATTAACTATGTGACAAGGAAATTGCACTCTCATCATTTGTGATTAGATCACCATAGATATATAAATGAAGAGAGGTCCCTATGATTAGTTCCTGGATTGAGAATGATATGAGACAGTATCAGTCCCCGAAGGATTAATCATTAAATATCCCTAGCCGGAGTATTATCGAGACTGGAGATCGATAATGCAGAATATGCTAGTATTGCACTTGTGTGCGTTGTGAGGGCACAACGGCATAGTTCTCATATATATAAGTATCGGATACTTATGCAAGTGCGATAAGAGGTCGTGTTTCACTGATAGTACGGGAAACAGCTTCGCTCTGGATAGACCCCTCGGAATCCCATTGGTATTATGACTATGTGTCTATGGGAGGCCGAAATCAAGGTAGGTGTAGGTGTGTATAGTCTTAACCTGAGACTTACATCGCTAATACTTACGATAATCGATAGACTTTGGTCTTGGTGGTACAGGGCTTTAACCGTTTCTGCGTACACCACTTCTGGGTTTATCAGAGAGTCATAGTGTATTGGGTGTGTGTGTCGAGACGGAAGTATCACTTCAGTCATAGTGGAGATGATGTCACGCAGGATACGGTACTAGTGCTCTTGAGTGATGCGCATCCAATCGGGATATTGTGACCAGGTCATGAATATCCGATTATAGAGACTATGTTACCAGACATCCGATATGTGTTTCGACGGGGCAGACACTTATCCAGCCCCAGCCCTAGCACGTGACTATCCGATACTGGGCCGATATGCACAATACAATGGTATACTACGCTTGATACAGATCTTAATATTCTTAAATGGATATGTCCGGAGAATTGGGTAGACTTGGTGCTTTGCTAGGAGTCGACCTTGTCTCGTAATCGGTAGAACGTAGTACTTGGTACGTACGTGATTCGGATACTCCGACGACCGCATTTACTGCCAACTTATCCGGGGATCTCATGGGTCGCTTCCCGATAATCCAACGATGACGCATAACTCGCACTCTTGAATAATCTGGGATTATATAGAAGAGAGAGAAAATTAATCTAGGATTAATTACGGAGATATTTTATCTAGGATATAAAATATCGTCTAGAGAGAGAGATAATGATTAATTTGGAATTAATCGGTAAATTAATATATTCGATATATTAAATGAAATTAGATTTCGACGCGGAATTAAAATTAGATTTTAATTCGGACGAACGAATTAATTTAGAATTAATTCGTTAGCGACGTGAATAGTGAATTTGCTAGGCGTAATCATTTAATTACGACGCGACGGAAAAGTCGTTAATTTGGAATTAACGAACCCGAGCCCGAGTGTGATTCCGAGCGCATTCGTATTTCGAATTCAAGTGCGGCGACGCAAGTCACATCAAGCGTCAAATTAATCGTCACATCAAGCGTCAAATCAAAAGTCACTTTGAGTGATTGATTGATTTGATTGATGATGATTGAGTGAAAGACACACATCAAATCACTTTATAAAGTGACATTTGAATAGTGATGTGAGTTGTTGGAAATAGTGTTTGGAGGGAAATATTTACTTTTGATTTTAATTAATCATTTGGTAAATGTTTTAATATATATTTATGAAAAAATATAATAAAGCTTTTTGGAAAAGCTTTTCACTAACACACAACACAACTTCTTCTCTCTCAATTTTCTCTCTTCTCCTCACGCCAAAACAGCCATTTTTCTCACTGGTTTTGAACCAGAAATGGCGTGACATATAGGGAAGCAAGAGTGGATTTTCATGGTGGAAATCCAAGTGCTAGCACACTACGAGTCTTGCGAAGGTGGTAGGGAGGTTCACCCATGAGCCGGGATCCGTTAGACAAGGCTTGGAGCTCCGTTTGTCATCTCAAAATTCTGAAAATATGGAGGCAGTGAACTGCAGTAGTGTAGTTTGGCGTCCTTGGCAGTGGCTATTTGGCCTTGATTCATCTCCAAATCGACTCAACCGATCGATGTGAGTATTCCGCTATCTCCGTTGGTGTGTGTTCACGCATTCTTTTCATGTCTTGTTTGATCTTGGGACCTAGATAATAACCAACAGAGATCAGAAACCCATACCCCAGGTTGTTTTCTAACTCTCCCTGACTTACGTGGTTCTTGTGTATTCGAAGATTAATGGTATTATAGTTCATCCTTGATGAACTATTTATTCCATTAGGATTCAGTTCCTTGAACAGTATTACTCTGATTTTCATCGAGTTTTACTATCCTCTCATTTACCACTGCATATCGGTATTCCTCTTAGGAAAACCACATGGTGAGCAAAAATCTAATTGTTCTCTCGTGAGGTTGTATAAGTACTATACTTATGGTATCCCTAGGATAACCTAACAATTGGCACTTATCCAATTGGGTTCTTGTTTGGTATCATCCAAACATATGCCTAGCATCCCAAATCATTATGAATGAGAAACCCGGTTTCTTTCCTGTTCTATCTAATATGAAATATGTCAAACAGATTTTTATGGAACCTTATTTAAAATTAAGTTATTGCATTGTTTTTGATTATCCATTGAAGGAAATGGTAGCTCAGAGCAACTCATGCTTAACCTTATAATGTCCTACAAAATTCGGTTTACTCAGTTCGGACACATCGTCAACTGACGTGTTCCCGGGAGGAGTCCTTATTTGAAAGAATATTTTACTCTTTCAAGTATATAAGAAATTATTGCTGAAGTATTTTCAGTTACGGTCTTATCGTGACGGTTTAATACTTAGCCGATCTGTTTGTCTATTTCGTGTCGAAACTATAAAAAGTTTCCGATTTGTTGTTCTTTAAAAGAAACACATAACCATAACGCGATGCCACATCCGTAAGGTCACGAAAATATTCATATCCACATCTAGCCTTGCTATACATGGGCCCACTTGCTTCACTATGAACTAGGGCTAACAGGTCGGTGACATTTACACTTTTACCAAGTAAATGTGTATAGGCACATTGCCTAATAAACTAGATTCGTAGACTTTATTGAACGG
>SKCR01050492.1:0-39026 GCA_019454045.1 Zanthoxylum bungeanum
TTCCGTAAACGCTACGGAAGGGTCTCGAACCTCCGAACTAATCCGAAATTACTCAATTATCCTCGAAATGCCATATTGACATCATAACTATGTTTACGATCATCTACGCTCAATCGCGCGAGAAACTCTGTTTTACCGGAATCTCGCTAATTCTACCGGATCGATCATATCTCATCTGATTCACCCCGGATTCTATCACATTTATCGTTTTAATATAGTAAAACACATTCAATTCAGTTCATGAAAATTCGTTACACTACGGAATTACTAGAAGCATCCGAATATAAATTGATACACTTGAAAATAACAAAATCTAAACGGAGAGTCGTACCGAAATTTCGAGGCCATATTCGGACTCCCCTCGGCCATATGAACGCTTTGATGCGATCGGAGTTACTGTTCATCTGGGTCTACTATTCATCCGAATCTTCTTTCCTCGTTTCGCTTGCAACTGACGATGTTCGACGAAACTGACTCCGCATACTCGTAGTACTCATCGAGGGCTTCGATTTGGTAGGTGACTCGGTCGTGAAACGAACGACGAGCCGGGATCGACACACCCATTCTCGCCACTTTCTCCCTCTCGCCGTTGCTGATGCCGGCGTCATTAGCGTCGCCGCCGGCCACCCAGGTGTGCGTCGTGGTCTGGCGCTCCTAACTGGATGGTCGCACCGGCCGGCGGTGGCCGGCAGGCCACCGGCGCGACCATCTCCCTCTCAACGCGTGAAGGGGGTCGGGTGGAGGGAAATGATGGAGGTTTGCCCCCTCTGCAATTCCTTAAAACTATGGGGCTTTATATAGTAAGCTAGAAAATATCATATAAGTCCTCACGAAAATTACAAATCAGCCCCTATTCTGGAATTGTTTGGAATATCGCAATTTCAGAGCCCTTCTGATGTGATTCTCGAAATATGATCAACACGAAAGTTGTTCGTCTCGGAAAAACAAGTCTGATGGTCCAAAAATCAACTCGATCGGAGTTCGTTTGTAAATTCTGTGGCCAAAACTGTAAACTTTACGCATTTTACGAAATCGCGTAACCTGTTTTTGATCCCACGCGTTTTCCGACGCGATGAAAATTCATAATATAATATTCAAACTCATATAACATCACTTAAACTCTTATTCTTCATCATCATCATACTCCGAGACTAAAACATCCGTCCGGGAATCTTCTAGAACAATCCCGAAAATCTGGGATGTTACAACACACACACCACACACAACACACACACCACACCACACACACACACACACACACACACACACACACCACACACACCACACACACCACACACACACCACACACACACACACACAACCAACAACACACACACAACACACACACACACACACACACACACACACACACACACAACAACACACACACACACCACACACACACACACACACACACACAAAATAAATGTGTGTAGCATTTTCTAGAATAATAAAATATGTGTATTAAAAATACCTAAAAGAATATATTATATTTATCTAGAAACCTCTACACAAGTATGGTTAATTTCGAATTAACCCCATAAGTTTTAATTAATTATATCTAAAGCTATTTCCTTGCAATAATTCTCATTTTACTATAAAATAAACTTTGCGCTCGCGGACGCGGCCTCACTCACGAAAAATATAATTTATGCAGAAATTGCTAAAATCACCTGGGTCATTACGGAAACAAGGTGATGGTTCTTAACCCAAATTTTATGATTTGCATTTTTGGTAGTGAGCTAATGACTTGGAAATAATGAAGTTTGGATGGTTTGGGTTGAAGGAATAGGTGTTGGGTAGTTTTAGACATGTTATATAAGTTTGTTGATTTAGTAAGGATGATGGTTTTTTATGGGTTTGACTGTTAGGAGTGTGTTATAATGATAAACTAGATTTCATATTTGCTGTGGATGTGTTGTGGATGTAGTATTTGATTGGGATTTTGTGAGATGGATTTTGGGGGCTGATTACGAAGAAGCAGATTTTGTCTCTAGAAAACGACTACGCATCGCGACGCGACGCGATATCCAAAAGCCAGAATTTTTTTAAGAGATGCGACGCGTAATCGAAAGTCTGCATTTTTGTTTTACATTTCATTTGAGGAATAGAAATGTTCTAAATGGTAATCCAATTAGGTAAAGGAATTTTATGTGATTATGAATCGTATTTTATAACTGCTGATTCTAACTCCGTATATTCTTTATAGATACTCGACAGGAGCCGCGCTCGCCCCCAGCGACGTGAAGGAAACTTAGCTGGATTAAAATCAGTGAGTGGAGATTTATTTTTCTTTTTGCAAGTTGATTTTATAATTACTTGTTTCAGATTAAAATCTATTTCAAGACTTACTTTAAAAGTTTTAGGGCGTTAGCCTTGTTTAATTATCAGTTACATGTTAAATGAGATTTGATTCAAAAGTTTTAAAGTTTATTAGCATTATCTTATATATTTTCAAGCATGGGGAAAAAAACCCACCTAAGCTCTTACTTATGGAATTGACGGACAGATCCCATGTGCACATGTAGATCATGGCTAGGGGGATGGCGATACGTAACGCCCCTAGACCCTAGTTTCAGAGCCTGGAGGGTGGCATAGATCTGCACCCCAGTTCTAGTTTGTGGCTTGGGGACGGGGATACGTAACGCCCCAAGACCACCAGTTTCAGAGACAATAGTGGCATGCTTTGGGGACTGCGATACGTAACGCCCCCATGCGTCCAGTTTTCTACAACACCAGGGTTATTTTCTCTGAAAGTTTTCAAAAAAATATTTTCCAGTGAAAAGAAAAGTACCAGTTTCAAGAAAGTTTTCAGAAAAGCTTTAACTATAAATGGTTTCATATGATGTTCTGATACGTTTTCTTATTTTTATAGCTCCACTCACTGAGATTCTCTGGACTCACCCCATCACTTCCCAGTTATTTGGCAGGACACTCCTTTGGTGAGCCATATGTTATTTTGGAAACCCAGTTCGAGGACATGAGTTACACTGCAATCATTAGTCGTCGGTCCATCATTCCAAAGCTATATTCATCTAGAGTGTAGTCTTCTGAGGAGTCCTTTTGTTGTATTTCTGACATGATAGTGATGATGTTTATACATTACATTTACTTTTGATCATATATATATATATATATATATATATATATATATATATATGCATACATTTCTATTCATGATCTTCATCCTAGTTAATTTAAGTATTTGAGTTGCATATTTAGTTTAATAGATATTGCATAGTATATAACATGAAGTAAGTGTCATAGTTCAAATGTTAGAGGCTAAGGCGACAGTGGGATCTGTTGCCTGTCGGTAACATCTCTATATTGGGGATGTTTCAACATATCAAAACGTTCAAAAAAATCGATAAACTATACAAAATATTAAGTAAAATGGGCGGTAAATATTGATATATTTTCCGCTTATCACACCCCTAAACCTAACATTTTGATAGTCTTTGAGCAAAACAACAAAATAAAATGCAATAAATAATTAAAATTAAACTAAGTCGTTTTCGTAGGGATCACGGTTGCATTTAGCGCATACAACAAGCCTTTAAATCCCTAGGTGTCCCTAGTGGACGAGTTGTAGTCTCGTGAGGGCTTACAGTGACGATACCCACAAACGTCAATTTAATGCACACAAAAACAAAATACAAGAGAAAAGAGAATAAAAAGTTATTGACTAAACAAGTGAAACGTGTTATCCAAGTTAATAGTTGTTTTTTTTCTTTCTAAATTACCAAATAAGTAAATTCTCCGATTATTTTTACAATTCTTCATATACACAACCAACAAAGTATTAATCAAATCATTGTACCCACAATATTCAGAAGTGCAGTTGAGAAGAGAGTAATATTTTTGTCCTAAATTTATATCAGAATTCGCATAATTTTTTAGCAATAGATTTATTTATTTATTATTTATAACATCTTCAATCCATGTAGCGAGCTTTGGGCCAATGACTCCCAAGCTAGTTGGATTTAGGGCACTAGGTGTTAAGACACCTTTATAGACTTAATTACTCGGATTTCAGATATCTTTTTTTTTACATCATCTTCAATCCATGTAGTGAGCTTTTGTTAAGACACACTTACAGACTTAATTACTCGGATTTCATATATCTTTTTTTTTTACAATATCTTCAATCCATGTAGCGAGCTTTGGACCAATTACTCCCAAGCCAGTTGGATTTAGGGCATTAGTGTTGGGGTTTTATTGGGAATTACAAGGTTAGCGCAGCGGAACGCGGAAAAACGATTTCTCCGATTTCAAAAATTTTTCTTGGAAAATTAAATAAACTTATTTATTTAATTAACCAATACTTAAATTATGAAATATAACCATATTTCTTTTAATTACAAAATTACCCCAAACTTTTGCAAATTAATTATTTTAGTTTTAAATATGTCAATTACATATTTAATTAATTCCAAATAACCTCAAAATAAATTTTTTAAGTTTTCTACAAAACCAGAAATATTTTCCAGATTTGCGCCACAGCCCAGATTTTTCTGAAATTTACAAAACAGCCCGGAATTTTAATTAATTGTAATTGGCCCAATTTGTTCAAAACATATCAAGATCAAATCCAATTAATCCCAATTTTACATGCATCAATATACATCAAATTAAAGCTTATATATGAAAAGCCCCAAAATTTGAGTGGGTTAAGAACCCTAATTTCACAAATCACTCAAATTGGGCAATTTACACTAAATTAATAAAATTCAATACTTTAATCTTCAAATTACTACCAATTAATTCTCACCATCATGAAATTAATCAAGAATAATTCTAGGCTAATTATGAATGGCTAATGAACTCTAGAATAGCAACTTTAATTTGCTAATTAATTTATTAAGCTTAATTACTCCTAATTAACTCAATAATTAATCACACATGCTTATAACATCCAACAAGCTTTAAACACAATTAAATTACATACTTAAGGATTAGAGAAAATTCTAAGCATCACAAATTGAAGCTTAGGCTCATGGAAACAATTTCCTAATTGAAGAAAATTAGAAATTACTTACAAAATTCAAGACTTTGTTGATGAATTTCTTGTTCTTTCAAGTTTTTTTTCTCTCAACCTTCCTTTGTAAAATGTTTTGTGAAACTTGTCTTAATGAAAGAGAAACCAAAATAATTTTGATATCCAAATCTTGTAATGGCCGAACCTTGCAAGCAAAATTAAATATCTAATACTTAAATTTTGTTTGAATTTAATTGGTCCACATTAATGCTTTAATAAAGCAAATCCTATAATTATGTGTTTCCAATTAAAACTTGCCATTTCAAATTAATCATGACATTAAGATATTTATTTTATAAATTAATTTAATTATTTAACAATTAAATAATTAATTAATAAATATATAATTATATGTACATTAAATATCTCAAATACATATATATTAATGATATAATTCAAATATCACAATTTGATATTTTATTAATGTGTATTTAATAAAATCAAGTATTAAATAAAATACACATCAATATTGGAAATGACCGATAGGTCCCGATTGCATGTATTTTTCGTTTAACATTAAACGAGTTATAAATAATCAATATTATTTATAACGATTGCCCTAGTGCTCTACGAGTAAATTTCATTAGTGAGATTCTCTAGATTCAGGCATATCCATCACGAAATCAAATTTCGTGTCCATAATTCACCCACCATAAATTTTGATGAACATGGATAAACTCACTGAACATACAGGTCGAGGTCACTACATACGTATAATCCCTCCGTCATAGGTATCCGGATTAATCCAGAGATACAGATACAAACTTCAAATCTCTATAGATATAATCACGTCGACGTTTCTATTAGCAATCCCTCAAATAACACTTAGAACTAATTTCTAAAGTGTACCACGGGCCGATGGATTTAACATATTACTAATACCATATTGAATACCTATACTCTGTACACAGAGCTGACGGATCCTATCTTGATACACACAGGATATCCTGAGAATCAGTCCACACCCAACGAACAGGCGGAGGTCTGATCTAAATAGATCGGTGACGTGACTGCCATCTAAGTGTGGAGGATAACTCAGATATCCACAATGGTATCTTAAGTCAAAGAATCACTATGCTCACTCAACCCGAGAAGATTCTTATTGACGTTGGTGTACCATCCGTTAAGAATCTTCGGTGAGTCGTTCAGTGTTTATCAGCTATAAACATCAACACGTCTATAAGAGTCTCCAAGACTCATGGTTCACTGAGAAACCATCGGAATCCAAGATTCCACTATACGACATGTACCAGTCTCTACGGGTTTACTTTACTGATCAAGTAGTGTAAACCTTGACCGGGAACTGTCTAAGAATGACAACGTCATGATACAACTCAATGTCAGTTGCGACGCTTTTACAACAGTATCATAACTAATCATTTTAAGGTCGGTTACGTCTTTACCATATTAAAGAAGAAGTTATATAAAAGAAACTGTCCATTTTATTCATAATAAAACGTTACATTAGTATTTACAAGGAAATATATAATAAAATTAGCGCTCAGAGCACCAACCATAACAAAATCTCCCACTTGCTCTAGTGCCAATATCGATTGTATCTAATACCCATCAACTCCACATATTTATCAAATAACTTCAAATGTATGGCCTTCGTAAGTGGGTCTGCTACATTATCTTCACTTGGTACCTTGCACACGATAATGTCCCATCGCGACACAATCTCTCGAATGATATGGTACTTTCGTTCCACATGCTTCGACTTCTGATGCGCCATTGGTTCTTTTACTTGCGCAATGGCTCCAGTATTATCACAGTATAACAGAATCAGATTCTCGATACTTGGGACTACTCCCAATTCTATGATAAAGTTCCTAACCCATACAGCTTCTTTTGCAGCTTCAGAAGCTGCAATATATTCCGTCTCTGTGGTGGAATCAGCTGTCGACCCCTGTTTGGAACTCTTCCAACAAACTGCACCACCGTTAAGGGTAAACAAGAATCCTGATGTAGACTTTCTATCATCAGGATCCGATTGGAAACCGGAATCCGTATACCCATTAACTTGCAATTCGTTTCCTCCATAAATTATAAACTTATCCTTAATACCTTTAAGATACTTTAGGATATGTTTAATGGCCATCCAATGGTCATTTCCTGGATTGGACTGATATCTTCTCGTCGCACTAACTGCGAAGCTGATATCAGGCCTTATACATAACATGACATACATGATGCTGCCCAAACACGAAGCATAAGGTTGATTAGACATTCTAATCTTCTCATCTTCTGTTTGTGGACACATCTTCTTCGAAAGATGTAAGCCATGTCTGAACGGTATGTTTGATGTCTTACAGTTACCAAAATTATACTGTTCTAAGATCTTATCTATGTACGTAGATTGGGATAACCCAATAAGCTTCCTTTCTCTATCTCTATAGAGTTTTATGCCCAAAACATAAGAAGCTTCACCCAGGTCCTTCATGGAGAAATTCTTACAGAGGTAAGCTTTGACGCCTTGCATCATCCCAATATCATTCCCAATGATAAGGATGTCATCAACATAGAGAATTAAAAATACCACCATACTCCTACTAGCCTTCTGATACACACATGATTCTTCCGAATTCTTGAGAAAACCAGACAATTTGATTATCTCATCGAATCGAAGATTCCAACTTCGTGAAGCCTGTTTAAGTCCATAAATAGACTTCTTCAGTTTGCATACCATGCCCGAGTTCTCGCTAGATGCAAAACCTTCCGGTTGTTCCATATAGATTTCTTCATCAAGAAATCCATTTAGAAAAGCCGTTTTGACATCCATTTGTCAAATCTCGTAATCATGATATGCGGTAATTGACAATAAAATCCTGATGGACTTTAGCATGGCAACTGGAGAAAAAGTTTCATCGTAGTCGACATCAGGTCGCTGCGAGTAACCTTTAGCTACCAGTCGGGCCTTAAAGGTTTCAACCTTTCCATCGGGCCCTCACTCCCTCTTGTAAATCCATTTACAACTGATAGGAACAATTCCTTCGGGAAGCGAAACCAAGTTCCAAACGTGATTCTCATACATTGAGTCCATCTCGGATTTCATGGCGTCTTGCCACTTCACGGAGTCGATGTCCAACATCGATTCTCTATAGGTAAAAGGGTCAGTCTCTTGTAATAAGAGAACATCGAGGCTCTTTTCTTGTATCAAATACAAGCATTCATGAGGTCTAGATACCCTTTGTGACCAACGGAGTGTGTGTGTTGAAGGTTCTCCATCTTCTTGAACTATAGGTTCATCCATTAGTTCGTTGGTTCCAGGTTGAACTTCATCAAGTTCAACCTGTCTATGATCACCACCTTCAGCCAAAAATTCTATTTCTAGAAATTTTGTGAAGCGAGCTACGAACACATTTCGATGATCGGTATCATAGAACAAATATCCTTTCGTAACTAAGATTCGATTTCCTACCGGTCCATACCTCATACGGAGTCATAGGAACAGCATTGGAAGGAATCTTGTTCAAAAGATGTGCGGCAGTTAAAAGAGCATAACCCCACAAATAATGGGGTAAATCTGTATAACTCAATATTGATCGGATCATATCTGATAAAGTATGATTTCTCCTCTCAGTACTCCATTGTGATGCGGAGTACCGGGAGGAGTATATTGAGCGAGAATCCCATTCTCCTTTAAATAATCAGTGAACACTCTACTCATATATTCACCTCCTCGATCAGATCGAAGGCATTTAATAAATTGACCAGTTTGTTTTTCAAATTCATTTCGGAATTCTTTGAACTTTTCAAAGGTTTCTGATTTATGTCTTATCAAATAGACATAACCGTACCGTGACAGATCATTGGTAAAGGTGACGAAGTAAGAAAAACCACTGTGAGAAGTTTGACTTAAGGGACCACATACATCAGAATGTACGAGTTCCAACAAGTCAGAGGCTCGGTGTCTGTTGTGATATTTTTATATCGTACTGCAAGTGTACGGTGTCAAGTTTTAGTATAAATCAGTGAAAGAGTGTCGAACCCGCAAGGATTGCGTTAACTCGCACTAAGTACTACAATTGATAATCCTAACTTTATTTAGAAAATAAATAATAAAGATTTTTAATAAATAAATAAAATATAAAAATAATTTGATAGGAAGAACTAATACGATAGAGATTCTGGATCCTGATTTCACCTAGCTGTCACCTATGTAATTGTCATGCCAATTAATCTTTGTTCAGTTATATTATTTATAAGTCAAGACTCCTAAAATATCCACTCCCTCTCTCGAGTGCCGAGTGAAAATATCATTAACTATAGACTTCGATATCTCTATAAAAATCCAATAGTCAACAACTCATTACGATTTGTGATTCTATATTAACGACTTCAAAGGATTACAGATTCTCTCGAACTCTATAAAACCCTAGGTTATATTCTCTAGATCTATTCAAAATCTCCTCTATCGAGTGATAGATTCTAAACATTCATCATCTCAAATTGTGGCCAACAATCAAGAAGCATTAAACTCAAAAGAATATAAATAAATTAATAAAACTTCATAATAAAATTGATAAACACAATACAAGGTTCAAGCATAGATTACATCATTCTCCAAAATTAAGGAGTTTAGTTCATGAAAAAAGATAAAATCAATGATAAACATTTCATGAATCTAATGGACATCATTAGAGTTCTAAGAAAGAAATAAGAAGATAAAACCCGAATTGAATCTCTTCCTCTCCGGACGTCACCGCCTTAATCTCCTCTTTTCGCTCTTCAATCCACTCCTTGGATCTCTAAAAATATTTAATTCTGTGTTTTGTGCAGTGTATTAGCCTCCACTTGAGTGTTGGATGAACTGTTATATTTATAGTGGAGGCTGTGAGTCTTTGGGTATCATTAGGGATATTAGAAACCCTAAAATCAAATCCTGGAATGCATAGGTTTCTTCCCGTAGCGCTGCAGCCTGTTAAATTGGCGCATGAGCGCCAAATATGGGCGTGGTCTGCTTGAGGGCGCTGCAGCGCCCTCCTTTCGGTCGTTTGGCTGGAATTCTAGATTAGCAAGGCACCGTGGCTCTGTTTCCTTATATCTATTCTGCGCACCTTTCTATTCCATGGGGCCCACATGCTTTCTTCTTTTATTTAATTCTTTCCTCACTTGGTCAGCAATTGTGGCCTCTCTTTCTTTCACAAATATGGTCCACGTGTGCTTTTGATTTGGTCAACATTGGTGGCTGCCTTGTTATCTCACGCCACTCTTCTCAATTCTGGTCGCTGCGGCGCTAGGCATTGGGCGCTGCAGCTCTAGTGCACACAGTTGTATAGATCACCTTGAGTAGATGCAAATCGATATATTATGGGTCTTGTATCTCTTTTTAGATAAAAAGTTATAGCCTTTTTAAATTCAGTGCGCAGCTAATGCTGGTTTTTACTGCTTCTTGAGTCCGATGCTCCCAATAGGTCCCGAAACACACGTATTTGCTCCATTATTGATGTTCTAATGCTTCCTACAAATAAGATATAAAATAAACTATAAATGATATTAAATGATACGAAACATAACAAAATATTTTGCTAAAGATGCTAGAATAAGTGGGTATAAACCATACTTATCAAACACCCCCAAACTTAAGGTTTTGCTAGTCCCGAGCAAAAGAAAAAATAAAAACTAAATTCAAATAAATAATTAAAAATAACTAAATTAACTAAGCCACTTTCGTAGGGATCACGATTGCATTTAGCATATGCAACAAGCCTTTAAACCCCTAGGCGGCCCTAGTGGACGAGTTTTAGTCTCGTGAGGGCTTACAGTGACGACACCCACAAACGTCATTCACACACAATCATGCAAAAAAATATAAAAATAACAAAACATAGTCCCCAATAGTTTCGCATAAAATTTTCCTCAAAGAAAGCTTATAGATGAAATTAGAGAACCTTCAAAGTACGCAATTGCAACTTGAATCCAAATTCTCGAATAAATTATCTAAGCTAGACTCACGATGTGTGTGTGTGTAAAGGTTCAGTCACAGCTTGACTTCTAAGTAAGCCAACTCAATGATTTCGTTTAAAAATTAGAATCGATGGGTCAAACCACCTAGATATCTCAATTATGCTCTATAATTGCTTTATTTCATGCGCAGTATGATATGATTTTTCTTTTCTTTTCTTTTCTTTTATTGTCTCTTTTTCTTTTCTCATTTTTTTTCAACTCACCTACCCTTTAAGGTAGCATTTCTCCTCATGGTGGTACTAATACTCGCCCATGGGTAGCTTCACGCTTATCGGTTATAGGTAGTTTATTTTCTTTCTTTAGATAAAATTTTCTTTTTAGCTATATCACACTTCATAACACTAGCAAATCAAGATAGATATCTAAGCAAACGGTCATTCATCAACATGCAATTTCTTCAACTAGTCACCTTGTCAACTACTTAAGTTTTACTGCTAAAAACATGTTTTTAAGTGCTTACGAGTCTAACATAGATCAGTTATTCAAGGCATCAGATAAAAGTAAATCGGGCACTTATCGTTTCTAAAATTTCACTCATAAACAAACAAATTCATCATAGGATTTATGCTTTACTATCAAAGACTAAAATAAATTTTATTTTATTTTTCAATAAATTTAAACAACTAACTAGCAAGTAAACAACATACACACACCCCCAAACTTAAAACTTGCATTGTCCTCAATGTAAGATAAAAATTAAAGAACAAGAGTGAGGAACAACACTACCGTGCATGGAGTTGATCAGACTCTTGCTGGTTAGAATTTGGTTGCGCGGGCGTTGTGTGTCTCGTGCTACCTGCATGAATAACATGCAATTTAATAAATAGCACACAAAAAAATAAATTAAAAAATTAAAATAAAAATAAAGAAAATAATGATAAACAAATGCAAGGGTTGCCTCCCCGCTAGCGCTAAGTTTAACGTCTTCAGCCAGGCGCAACCACCCAAATGATTATGGTGGTTTAAACGTAGTGAACCGAGTAATCTCATCTGTTTTCTTCTTTGGTATCCATCGGTTCTTTATGACATGAAAAAGACAGCTTGGCAGACTGTGGTGATTTATCCATAGATGGTCCCCCAGGATATGTAGATTTTCTCTCAATTGGAAATTATGGACTGCACATTCGGCGAGTCGTGAGGGACGATACTTGAGCTATCAATGCATCAACATGATCTGCCATTACTTCTTTTCAAACTCACCTCGTACGAAAAATATATATAATAAAATAAAATAAATAAAATAAAAATAAGAAATAAAAACAAAAATAAAACTTAAGACAAAAATAAAGGAAATAAAGAAAATAAGAAATAAAAACAAAAACAAAAATAAAGTTCTAAATTAAAGCTAAGATTACTTGGTAGTAGTATTAATGTGAATTAAACAAACAATCTCCGGCAACGTCGCCAAAAACTTGTTGTGATATTTTTATATCATACCGCAAGTGTACGGTGTCAAGTTTTAGTATAAATCAGTGAAAGAGTGTTGAACTCGCAAGGATTGCGTTAACTCGCACTAAGTACTACAATTGATAATCCTAACTTTATTTAGAAAACAAATAATAAAGATTTTTAATAAATAAATAAAATATAAAAATAATTTGATAGGAAGAACTAATACGATAGAGATTCTGGATCCTGATTTCACCTAGCTGTCACCTATGTAATTGTCATGCCAATTAATCTTTGTTCAGTTATATTATTTATAAGTAAAGACTCCTAAAATATCCACTCCCTCTCTCGAGTGCTGAGTGAAAATATCATTAACTATAAACTTCGATATCTCTATAAAATTCCAATAGTCAACAACTCATTACGATTTGTGATTCTATATTAACGACTTCAAAGGATTACAGATTCTCTCGAACTCTATAAAACCCTAGGTTATATTCTCTATATATATTCAAAATCTCCTCTATCGAGTGATAGATTCTAAACATTCATCATCTCAAATTGTGGCCAACAATCAAGAAGCATTAAACTCAAAAGAATATAAATAAATTAATAAAACTTCATAATAAAATTGATAAACACAATACAAGGTTCAAGCATAGATTACATCATTCTCCAAAATTAAGGAGTTTAGTTCATGAAAAAGATAAAATCAATGATAAACAATTCATGAATCTAATGGACATCATTAGAGTTCTAAGAAAGAAATAAGAAGATAAAACCCGAATTGAATCTCTTCCTCTCCGGACGTCACCGCCTTAATCTCCTCTTGTCGCTCTTCAATCCACTCCTTGGATCTCTAAAAATATTTAATTCTGTGTTTTGTGCAGTGTATTAGCCTTCACTTGAGTGTTGGATGAACTGTTATATTTATAGTGGAGGCTGTGAGTCTTTGGGTATCATTAGGGATATTAGAAACCCTAAAATCAAATCCTGGAATGCATAGGTTTCTTCCCGTAGCGCTGCAGCCTGTTAAATTGGCGCCTGAGCGCCAAATATGGGCGTGGTCTGCTTGAGGGCGCTGCAGCGCCCTCCTTTCGGTCGTTTGGCTGGAATTCTAGATTAGCAAGGTACCGTGGCTCTGTTTCCTTATATCTATTCTGCGCACCTTTCTATTCCATGGGGCCCACATGCTTTCTTCTTTTATTTAATTCTTTCCTCACTTGGTCAGCAATTGTGGCCTCTCTTTCTTTCACAAATATGGTCCACGTGTGCTTTTGATTTGGTCAACATTGGTGGCTGCCTTGTTATCTCACGCCACTCTTCTCAATTCTGGTCGCTGCGGCGCTAGGCATTGGGCGCTGCAGCTCTAGTGCACACAGTTCTATAGATCACCTCGAGTAGATGCAAATCGATATATTATGGGTCTCGTATCTCTTTTTAGATAAAAAGTTATAGCCTTTTTAATTCAGTGCGCAGCTAATGCTGGTTTTTACTGCTTCTTGAGTCTGATGCTCCCAATAGGTCCCGAAACACACGTATTTGCTCCATTATCGATGTTCTAATGCTTCCTACAAATAAGATATAAAATAAACTATAAATGATATTAAATGATACGAAACATAACAAAATAATATGCTAAAGATGCTAGAATAAGTGGGTATAAACCATACTTATCAGTGTCCAACACCTGAAAATGGGGCTTTGGTCATTTTACCCCGAATACAAGATTCGCAAGTTGGATAAGGTTCAATGGTGAGATCATGTATCAAACCATTCTTAACCAATTGGGTTAGGCGTTTCATGCCTATATGACCTAACCGCATATGCCAGAGTTCAGTATTATTTATATAAGATTGTTTACGTTTATTTATTCCAGTATTAAAGATATCTTGTGAGGTACGCAATATGTAATGACCATGCTCATTTGGACAACAAAGGATCTGAATATTACAACTATCATATAAATACAAAGAACGATTCTTAATATTTACATTATAACCTTCAGTATCTAATACAAAAAGTGACATATTTTTCGCCACACATCCTGGCACAAAATAGCGGTCATGTAACAAAAGTCTCCCACTGGTTAAGGGAATCTCACATACGCCTACCGCAACTGCATCCAGAGAGTCGCCACTCTCGAACCGCAACTGCATCTCCCCAGATTTCAGCCGTCTACTTCCCGTCAGCACCTGCAACGTATTGCAAATGTGAATAGGACAAGCATAATCCAAAATCCAATTAGATGTCATAGCTTCACAAGCCAAAGAGATATCAATAATAGGAAAAATAAAAGTACCTGATATCGTTGCTGACATGAATCCAACAACTCAAGGAACATTAGATCCTTTGCAATTGCCAACAGGTCCAATCACACGCCAAAGAGCTAAGAAGATCAGAGACGCAATGGCGGGGCTAACGCAGAATGCCATGGTCGAGTGTGACAGAAAACTCCAGGGCATATTGGCATCACTTGAGGGCTTCAATGGAGTGGGTCCAAAGCTATTTCACTTGACCCAAGTCATACCAGAGTAACGCACCAACAATCTTGAAGCCGAGTATATTTTTAACGGATTAAGCCGATTCAAGCCCGACACTAAATATTCGGCCAGGACAAGACTTATTGGACTTTATGACACATCATTATGCCGTTATACATGGAAGCCACGAATTTGGAGGACTTTTGGTGCAAGGAAATAACTTTAGACAAATTTGGAAAAGTTTTCCACATTTGTTGACTTTTATGATTTTGTGTTTTTACTTTAGACTACTTGGCAAAGTTATTTATTAAGTCTTTGGTTGTTATTGATTAAGTCTTTGTTTCTTTTGACTTTGTGTTTGTTATTAATTGTCTATTAAGGGCATGGCCATTTAATAGCCATTAGTTAGCAACTTAGGGTGTTTTGGTCATTTTGCACCCATTAGGGTTTCTTTCATTGTACTATTTAAAATCATTTCATCTTAATGAGAAGCTAATCACCAAATTTCGAATTTCATCTTCATTTTGAAGTCTTGGCTATTGCCTAAATTGCTTAAGGGAGGGATTCCCCTTATTTCATGCAATCGACTTATCTAAGGTGTGGCAACCTTACTGGCGTCTCCGTGCTAGCAGAACACTTCAAGGAATCATCTTAAGGGTTCTCAAAGACAAGTTCTTTGTGGGTCTCCTTTGTGGCCTTGGAAGGGTTTTGTTCCTACAAAATCAAATTCGCAATTCTTGGGGTTCTTTTCGTTGCGAGGGGTTTGCTTGTCCTAATCCTCCAAGTGAGATCCGCGTCAGATGCTCTTTCCTTCATGAGTTGCGCAAGATAGTCCGGGCAGTTACGTTTCCAATGCCCGACTTTCTAGCAGTGGTGGCACTTGTCTTCAGAAGCTCTCTTGGGCTTCGCCGCTTACCCTGCGGAGGAATATTGAAACCCTTCTTTTTCTTTCCTTTAAACTTCTTCCCCTTCGACTTGGATTGGGAAAAAGCAGAAAGTGAAGTGAGTTTCGGAAGGCGAGTCGGAACTCCCTTCCTTAAATCTTCCTCTACTGTGAGAAGCATCCTATGCAACTCTGATGAGTGGTATTTATATCACTATTTCCCACTCATTTAACCTAATATTTTGTATAGTTTCTTGGGTTTTGTGAATGTTTTGATGTGTTTTGTGTTATTTTGCAGATAAATAAAGTTTGGAAAGCATTGGAGGCAATTTGGGGCCAAAATAGACAAAAATGGGACAAAAATGGCATTTTTGGAAAAAGCCAGCGTCGCGCCACCAATGAGCCCGCGTCACGACGTCTAACGTGTGCGGCCTGCTAACTTGCGCCGTGGACACGTTTCAAAATCTGAGTGGTCTGCTAACATGCGTCGGATGCTAACGTGCGCCGTCCATGCTAACGTGCGCCATGTGCCTCTGCTAAAATACGCCGGCTGCCACATGTCACATTCCCATTGGACCAAAGCAAAATACGTGCCACGTGTCACTTCCTCATTGGACCGAATCTTTGGCAAATCACAGGCTGCCATGTGTCGAGATCTTATTGGACCAAATTTCTAGTCACTCACAATGCGCCACGTGTCGCCTATCTATTGGACCGCATCATCGATGAATCATAGCGCGACACGTGGCAAGACACCATTGCGCCGACAGTCCGCGTGGTCAAAGAGCATGGACCGAATTTGCTGTTCGGGGGTCGCGACGCCAAGCAGGTTGGCGGCACGACGCCCGAGGCCGAATTTGCCTATAAATTGAGCTCCTCTTCACTTCATTCAGTGTGCTTTCCTTGGGAGTTTTCCCTGATTTTATAGGAAGCATCTAGTTTTGTAAATATAAATAATATTTTAATTTATGTATTTTAATTTCCAATAGCAATAGTTCTCTTCTTCTTCTCATTTCTTTTTATGTGTAGTAGTTAAATTTCCGCTGGGGGAAGAGTGAAGCTTTTATTATTTTAATTTAGATTAATCTCCTTTAAATATAATATGGAATTTATAATTCAAACTAAAAAGAATTACCGCCTTAATAGCTGGTTTTATTTATAGGCATAATGTGGCACCGCCTATATGGCTGGTCTTTAGGTGACAGATAATTACCGCCTATATGGCTGGTTTATGAACAAATAATAATACTGCCTTTATGGCTGGTTAGACTTAATTTGACTTAATGAGGAATACCACCTATATGGTCGGTCGGTAATATCACAGAATAAATTCTATATTATAATAAGGGAGATTTCTAAATTAAAATAGTAAAAGTGGATCCCCAGCCCCAGCATTTTATTTTTATTATAGGGAAGTGATGAAGCACAATATCCACATTTAATAATTGATTTTCTTGTTATGGGTAATTCTTTAGTTTGTTTATTGAGTCTTAAGCTTAATGCGTCTTGTTAACTAGCCATTAATAAGATTGATGGGGTAAACTTAAAATGAACTAGACATAGGGATTTTAGGTTTCAGCCTTAAATTCAATAGCTCACGATCTTCCTTGAGGATAGATAACCCTTCAATAGATTTCTTTACAGGATAGGAATATACCTGTCGGGCGGGGGTAGCCATAATTGGAACTTGGTCTTAATGAATCCAGGTAATGTGGTTGATATAGGAATATGGTTCAATTGGGTTATACTGGGTATTTGTGTCTGACCATCGGAAGAGGATTTTGCTTATCATCGTGTTCCAGGTTAGCAAATTAATTTATTACACATAAATAAGAGAGTCAATTCATCTTTTTAGTAATATTGTGTGGAGTCACGACCCTAGATCTTTAAGTCTTTTCTTCTATTTTCTTTAGTATTTTATTTTGTGTCTTTATTTTAGTTTATTTAAGTAAATCCATATTCAACCAATCAATCAAAAGCAATCAATTCCCTTCTCCCTATAATTAGATACTTGTAAATAAATAGATTCAATAATTAATAACAACAGTAGGAATTAAGTCCTCGTGTGATCGATATTTTTATACTACTTGAACGATACGTGCGCTTGCGTTATACGCGTGTGTTTGCACCGGTCAAGTTTTTGGCGCCGTTGCCGGGGACTTATTTTTCTTGAGTTATTAATTTTGAAGCTATCTAATTTACTTGTATTTAATTTTCTTTATTTTTAT
This sequence comes from Zanthoxylum bungeanum, assembly GCA_019454045.1. Lineage (NCBI taxonomy): Eukaryota > Viridiplantae > Streptophyta > Magnoliopsida > Sapindales > Rutaceae > Zanthoxylum > Zanthoxylum bungeanum. The sequence goes on from SKCR01050492.1 coordinate 17,992, forward strand.
CTGTAATTTTTATTTCTTTCTTTTATTTTCAGGTGGTTGAAAAATGGAACACTATTGGGAGATTACGTGCTTTACAAGAAGATACACCCCACATCTGGGAGCAACAGTCCGGTTTTCTAAGGCCTGTTGTACAGCCCAACGAATATCACTGGATGTCAGAACCAAGCAACATTACATTTGCTCAACAGAACGAAATGGGGAGATGTGTAATTTGTGATGGTAACCACCCGAGCGATCAATGTATATACCTTTCAGAGTGGCATAATTATAGGAATCATTCCAGGTATGAAGAACCATCATATTTCACTGAACCTTATTATCCATCTTACCCATCATCTACCTACGATCTTTATCATGAACCAGAACCATCATAGGAAAAACAATTGGTTGACATGCTCAAGAAAAGTATTGAAAAGTGGGATGCAATGCTTCAAGTCAAGAAGTATCCATTCAGAGACTGACAGAACAAACGAGATAATTAACAGAAAACCAGAGCTACATACCTCAAGAAACATTTTCAGATGAAACTGAAGAAGTCTTCAAGTACCAAGCATTTCACGGTGACACTTTAGTAGAGGAAAAGGCTGAGCAGTAGCAAGAATCAGAGGTATCAGTTCATGAGTCCAAACCAGCAAAGTCTCTGTTTGATTTTTATTATTCAGATTCTGACGAGGATGAAGAAGCTGAGTTGTTTGTACCAACTGAATCAACAATTGATGATGGAATTCTGTATCCTCAAAATGAAGATCTTGGAGATTCCATTGCACAAATGTTTGAAGAAGATCTACCTGAGCCAATCATTTCACCCATAACAGAGGATGAAGACCTAAAATCTGACATCTCTTTACATCCTTAGGTTGATACTTTTGGAGCATGTATTGTACAGATGACAGATGAAGAACTGAGCACAGAAATCCTAGAATATATATGTGAAGAAAAGGTGGAACAAGAAGCAGAGCAAATAGAGGAGCAAATGTCTGACCTTATTGAAGATCTAGTGAATTCAGGCGAAACATCACTGTTTTGGGGAGTACAAATTAGAGATATCACCCAGAAACTTGATAGAATGGAACTTCCATTCCAAGTCAAGCACCATACGAGACCTCCTGATTTTCTTTCTTTCTTTTCAAGAACCACTGGAGCGACAAAAATCAAAAAGATGACACAAGCACTGAATGACATAAAATTCTTTTTGCCATCTTACCGTTGGAAGAGACCTTTCAAAAGCAATGCTCATGGGATTGTCTTTAATCGGACATCCAAAACGATGATGAAACCTCCTTGACAGATAGATTTCAGTCACGTCTGGCTGAAGACGAAAAATTTAGCGCTAGCAGGGAGGCAACCCATGCAATTTGTTGTAATTTCTGTTTTCATATTTTGTGTATACATGTTGTAGAGTTTTTAATTTTGTTCGTTATTTTTGTAGGGAAAGGCAAAAACGGAGCATTTAATGAGGAATGGTGTTTGGCAATCACAGAGATGAGAGCTAATTCATTAGTGGTGGCTGAGTAAGGAATGGATTCTTGAGATGCATCCTAATGGATTTATATACCAAACAAGTGGCGTATTGCATACACAATTCTGTTTCCTTAATAATTGATTTGATTTACTTTTCTTTTGTTATTTTCTTTTATTTTCGTCGACAAGATCTATACTTTTTGACTTTTCATGATTTATTTTAACGTTCATCTAATAATTGTCATTTGGCAGATACTAGTGCTACTGTTACTCACCCAATTTCAGGTTCTTTAAATTCAGCTCTACATTTCTCTCTTTGACACATCCAGATATACATCCAAATAAGAGAGAGAAAATGGAAGCAACTTCACAATAGCGATTCAAGCGAATTTGTGTTTTATGTGGATCCAATTCTGGTAATAAACCAGAGTTTATTGAGGCTGCAAAGGAATTGGGGAGAGTCATAGCAGAACGAAATATGCATCTAGTATATGGCGGTGACAATCTTGGATTGATGGGAAGTATTTCAAAAACCGTTCAGGATGGTGGCTGTCATATTTTGGGAATCATTCCAAAAATTTTGGTGAACAAACAATTAATTGGACCAACAAATGGAGATGAGCGCATTGTATTGGAGATGTCTGAACAAATCCTTGAAATGATCAATACTTCTGATGCGTTTATTGCTTTAACAGGTGGGCTCGGAACGTTTGAAGAGATATTAATAGTAGCATCATGGGCACTTGAACATTCATCAGAAGCCCATTGGATTACTCAACATTGAGCATTTCTTCGATTTTCTGTTTGTATTTCTTGCGGAAGCCAAAAGACATGAGTTCGTCACAAAATCAGTACAAGATATTTTCCTGACTGCAACAAAAGCCGAAGAATTAATTGACCAAATCCTAGCATTTGAACCAAAAATCGACCCAATTCTTTCCAAGTTGAACTGGTCAGATAGTGATAGTGGTAAGAAGCGTAAATTGGACATAGATCTTAATCGGTACTTCTTTTTCGTAGCATTTCAGCTAACCAGGTATGATCTTCTAAACCCTTCTTCTACTAATTAAGACATTGGGGACAATGTCTCATTTAGGTTTGGGGGAGGAAATTAGTTGATTAGTATCTTGTTTTTAGTTTGTATGTTGTTTTTATTTTTAGTACAAAATTTTCGAAAAATACAAAAAAAAAATACAAAATTTTCAAAAATTACAAAAATATTTTACATTTTTGTATTTTTATTTTGACTAAAAAGGTGAAATTGGTGAAAGATAGCTGAGTAAGGAGTTCCCACTCCCGAGACGTATTTCAACCCATTTTCGGAACAAGTTAATTTTTGTTTATTTCCTTTTGAATTATATAATTTGTAAATTCTCCATAAAACTGACTAAAATGGATCTTCATATGCTCAGTTGGCAAGTATTATCAATATGCGTAGTAACATATGGACATGAGTTGTAATTGAAAAGTTTGTAATATTCAGTGCTCTAGTTTAATTGGAGCATCTATAAATGGCAATGGAATAAAAAAAAGTCTCAAATTCGAGTTATTAAGTCCGTAGGGGTGTTTTAACACCTAGTGCCCTAAAGCCAACTGGTTTGGGAGTCACCGGCCCAAAGCTCGCTACATGGATCAAAGATGTTGGAAAAATATATATATCTGAAGTCTGAGTAATTAAGTTCGTAGGGGTGTCTTAACACCAGGTGCCCTAAAGCCGACTGGTTTGGGAGCCACCGACCTAAAGCTCGCTACATAGGCGGAAGATATTGTATATAAATAAAAAATTAAAATAGAGAAAAATCAAAGAAAAAGTCAGAAAAATCTGAAAAAATTATTCAATTGCTATAAAAAGGTGTGAAATCTTATAGAACTTTAGGACAAAAATATTACTCTCTTATCAACTACACTTGTGACTGTTGCGGGCAAAAATGAATTGATTAATATTTTGTTGGCTGTGTATATGGAGAATGGTAAATATAATCGGAGAATTTACTTATTCGCTAATTTAAAAAGAAACAAAACAACTACTAACTAGGAGTAGAAGTTTCACTTGATTAGTCACTAGTTGCTTTATTCTCTTCTCTCTTGTCTTTTTGTTTTTGTGTGCATTAGTTTCACTACCTTTTTACTTTTTGTTTTTGTGTGGGTATCATTGCTGTAAACCCTCACGAAACTACAACTCGTCCACTAGGGACACCTAGGGATTTAAAGGCTTGTTGCATATGCTAAATGCAACCGTGATCCCTACGAAAGTGGCTTAGTAATTTTATTTTTGTTATTTTATTTTGTGTTTTGCTCGAGGACTAGCAAAATATTAGGTTTGCGGGTGTGATGAATGGTATTTATATCACTATTTCTCACTAATTTAACCTAATATTTTGTATAGTTTCTCGGGTTTTGTGAATGTTTTGATGTATTTTGTGTTATTTTGCAGATAAATAAAGTTTGGAAAGAATTAGAGGTAATTTGGGGCCAAAACAGACAAAAAGGGACAAAAATGGCAATTTTGGAAAAAGCCAGCGTCGAGCTACCAATGAGTCCGCGTCGCGACGTCTAACATGAGCGGCCGGCTAACTTATGCCGTGGACACGTTTCAAAATCTGAGTGGTCTGCTAACATGCGCCAGATGCTAACGTGCGCTGTCCATGCTAATGTGCGCCATGTGCTTCTGCTAAAATGTGACGGCTGCCACATGTCACATTCCCATTAGACAGAAGCAAAACGCGTGCCACGGGTCACTTCCTCATTGGACCGAATCTTTGGCAAATCACAGGCTGTCACGTGTCGAGATCTTATTGGACCAAATTTCCAGCCACTCACAACGCGCCACGTGTCGCCTATCTATTGGACCGCATCATCGACGAATCATAGCGCGACACGTGGCTAGACATCATTGCGCCGACAGTCCACGTGGTCAAAGCGTATGGATCGAATTTACTGTTCGGGCGTCGCGTTACCAAGCAGGTTGGCGGCGCGACGCCCGAGGCCGAATTTGCCTATAAATTGAGCTCCTCTTCACTTCATTCAGTGTGCTTTCCTTGGGAGTTTTCCCTGATTTTATAGGAATCATCTAGTTTTGTAAATATAAATAATATTTTAATTTATGTATTTTAATTTCCAATAGCAGTAGTTTTATTCTTCTTCTCCTTTCTTTTTATGTTTAGTAGTTAAATTTCCGCTGGGGGAAGGTGAAGCTTTTATTATTTTAATTTAGATTAATCCCCTTTAAATATAATATGGAATTTATAATTCAAACTAAAAAGAATTACCGCCTTAATGGCTGGTTTTATTTATTTGGCATAATGTGGCACCGCCTATATGGCTGGTCTTTAGGTGACAGATAATTACAGCCTATATGGCTGGTTTATGAACAAAAAATAATACCGCCTTTATGGCTGGTCGGACTTAATTTGACTTAATGAGGAATACCACCTATATGGTCGGTCGGTAATATCACAGAATAAATTCTATATTATAATAAGGGAGATTTTTAAATTAAAATAGTAAAAGTGGATCCCCAACCCCAGCATTTTATTTTTATTCTAGGGAAGTGATGAAGCACAATATCCACACTTAATAATTGACCTTTTTTTTATGGGTAATTCTTTAGTTTGTTTATTGAGTCTTAAGCTTAACGCGTCTTGTTAACTGGCCATTAATAAGATTGATGGGGTAAACTTAAAATGAACTAGACATAGGGATTTTAGGTTTCAGCCTTAGATTCAATAGCCCACGATCTTCCTTGAAGATAGATAACCCTTTAATAGATTTCTTTACAGGATAGGAATATACCTGTCGAGCGGGGGTAGCCATAATTGGAACTTGGTCTTAATGAATCCAGGTAATGTGGTTGACATAGGAATATGGTTCAATTGGGTTATACTGGGTATTTGCTTCTGACCATCGGAAGAGGCTTTTGCTTATCATCGTGTTCCAGGTTAGCAAATTAATTTATTACACATAAATAAGAGAGTCAAATCATCTTTTTATTAATATTGTGTGGAGTCACGACCCTAAATCTTTAAGTCTTTTCTTCTATTTTCTTTAGTATTTTCTTTTGTGTCTTTATTTTAGTTTATTGAAGCAAATCCATATTCAACCAACCAATCAAAAGCAATCAATTCCCTTCTCCCTATAATTAGATACTTGTAAATAAATAGATTCAATAATTAATAACAACAGTAGGATTTAAGTCCTCGTAGGATCGATATTTTTATACTACTTAAACGATACGTGCGCTTGCGTTATATGCGTGTGTTTGCACCGGTCATACTCACGATAAGAATAGTGAATCCCATTCATGTTGAAGTACATGACGAACTGGCGATATGAAGCCGGGAGTGAACCGAGAATGACACTACGACCAAGAGTCTCATTCAGAGGGAAATCGTGTTGCCTCAACTGCTCGATCAAATCGATCAAGTGAAGCACATGCGGGCTTACAGCCTGCCCCTCATCAAGTTTAGAATAGAACAATTCCATCGAAACTTTATGAACAATGACCGGTTCCTGGTTCATGAACGATTCACGAAGTTGTGTCATCATGCTATATGCATCAAGCATCTCACAATAAGTCTTCTTAAGCTCAGAAGAAAGAGAACTCAAGATGAATGATTTAACCCTTAAATCATCATCCTTCCATTTCTGGAAAGTCTCATGTTCTTCAGGAAATGCATCGGGTGATATAGCAAGCGATAATGGACCTTCCAAAATATACCCCCGTTTCTCGGAATTGAGGACAATCCTCAAGTCCATATCCCAATCCGTAAAATTTTCCGCGCCTTTCAGTTTGTTCGTATCAAGCATACATGTAAAAGGATTAGGTGTAGGTGCCGCCCTCGCAAATCTATCAAATAGACAGCAAAACAACGGTCAGTAAATAAGCAGATAAAAGATCATAACAGTTTCATAATATATCAAAAAGCATTAACTAGATCATGAATTTTTAATCTAAAAATGTCCATCCCACTATTTCATGCAATACTGTAATCCCCAAATAGAATACAAAACATGCAATAATCAAATCATAACATAATAGTGGAAGGTGGACCCCATGAATATATTTCAGCTCACAGCTTTGGCACGTTCTCGCCTACGTATATTCATTTAGGTAGACAACAGATTGTCGATCACTCAATAGTGACTCCTGGGTTTTCGGTCCTGGTCGTTTCTCGTTGTGACAGCTTTGGCACGTTCACAAGGAGGCGTACCAAGGTCAATCTTGTCAATGATGAATTCAAGATAGTTACGTAACCCTGACAGCTTTGGCACGTTCAGGATTGCGCTTTCGCTTGAATTCACCTAATATCAAATATATCTGGTATAGATAAATTTCTACCGGCCATATCCTCACACTTTGGAACATTCTCGGATATAGACGGACCGATTAATATATATCAAATACATATTAAATTATAAACCTTATTGTAAATAGGGATTTTCCGCTAAAGATGTATTAATTTATTTAATCAAATTAAATAAGTACAAGCATGCATTAAAATCAAGATTAAAATCAATATTGAATTTTTAAGGAATAATCATATATCAGGGTTCCAGAATCAGACTCGCTCTGATACCAATTTTTGTTGGGGTTTTATTGGGAATTACAAGGTTAGCGCAACGGAACGCGGAAAAATGATTTCTCCGATTTCAAATTTTTTTCTTGAAATAATTAAATAAACTTATTTATTTAATTAACCAATACTTAAATTATGAAATATAACCTAAGAAATCATATTTCTTTTAATTACAAAATTACCCCAAACTTTTGCAAATTAATTATTTTAGTTTTAACTTTTAAATATGTCAATTACATATTTAATTAATTCCAAATTAATCCCAAAATAATTTTTTTAAGTTTTCTACAAAACCATAAATATTTTCCAGATTTGCGCCACTGCCCAGATTTTTCTGGAATTTACAAAACAACCTGAAATTTTAATTAATTGCAATTTGGCCCAATTTGTTCAAAATATATCAAGATCAAATCCAATTAATCCCAAATTTTACATGCATCAAATATACATCAAATTAAAGCTTATATATGAAAAGCCCCAAAATTTGAGTGGGTTAAGAACCCTAATTTCACAAATCACTCAAATTGGGCAATTTACACTAAACTCAGATATCCACAGTGGTATCTCAAGTCAAAGAATCACTATGCTCACTCAATCTGAGAAGATTCTTATTGACGTTGGTGTACCATTCATTAAGAATCTTCGGTGAGTCGTTCAGTGTTTATCCGCTATAAACACCTACACGTCTATACGAGTGTCCAAGACTCATGGTTCACTGAGAAACCATCGGAATCCAAGATTCCAAAATACGACATGTACCAGTCTCTACGGGTTTACTTTACTTATCAAAATATCAAGTCTAGTTTTTGCCCTTATTTGTTCCATATTTCGTCCTGATTGATTTTATTAAGTCCTAATTTTATTGTATCTGTAAAATAAACTAAAACACATCAGAACGTTCATAAAACTAGAGAAACTAAACAAAATATGAGTACAAAGGGCGGTCAATATTGATATATTTTCCATTCATCAGTCATCTAGAGGCTTCGCGTTTGTGATGCATTCTATGTAGCGTTCGAACGTGGCTTGTGTACATGTTTGTGGCAGGTTTGTACACGGGTTCGAACGAGAACTTATTTGCGTTAGTGGCGAGTTCGAGTGAGCGTTCGAATATAACCATCCAGAGACCTCACATGTGTATCACGTTTGATATCTCATTCGAAATCGCATGTGTTCGTCTCACGTTCGTCGAGCGTTCGAACAACAAGAGAAAAATCAAACAAATCTGGACACTTTTAAAAGAGAAATTCAAACATCTATATAAAAGGGATCTAATACATACACAAGGGGCATACACACGTAAGAGAGAGAAGAGAGGCCATGACCTGCCAACCACCCACACCGGCCGCTGAGCCACCAATGACCGGAGTGTGTGGCCACTGTGCATCGGTGGGTGGCCGACGTCGCTCCCAAGAATCCCAGAAATGGCGAGAGAAAGAGAGAAAAAGGGTCACGACCAACCCATCTTAGAATTGGTACGTTCCTTCGATTCACAGGGTAAACCACCTACCAAATTAAAGTTTATAGAGCATACTTTGAGGGAGTGAAGCTGGTTTTATCAATCGGTGTTTGGATTCATGGGATACGGAGCAAGAATACATAACATTTGACCATAACAGTGGTATCCACGACCTCAAGTGCTCTGATTCGGGTTTCGTCAGTTCCTACACGCTGTGAGAGGGAGTGTGTCGGTGTCACCATAAGCCCGATTCGTGGCTCATTTTGACAAATAAGTATCTTTTTTGGGTTAGTTTTGCTAATTTCCCAAAATTAATTTTATTTTACATAAAATTTCTCAGGTAGCTTGTTGAATGAACATAACATTTGACCCTTAGGGATGAGATACTCTCCTTGGTGAATCAATATGGCTTGTTTCCCTAAAAATTGCATATAATAGTTTTAGTATCTCTAAGTAATTTCAGAAACTGAAATTGCGGCAACCAAAAAAAAAAGATTCAACCACAAAATCTTTGAAAATAATAACAACACATATGAATTACACAGATCCAACCACAGATGCATTAAAGCAACATTGCTTTAATAGCATCTGTGCAGATGCTATTAAAACAATGTTACTTTAATGCACATGCTATTAAAGCAATGTTACTTTAATGCATCTGTGGTTGAATCTATATAATTCAACTTATCCATATCATTGTTCCAAAATCTTTATATATCTATGAGGAATGTATAATAAATAAAATTTAGTACTGAGATATTCAGTACAGAAAATCCAAATAAATAATTGCATAAGATCAAATTCAACACTTCATTATAAATAAATTGTATTTTGCAAGCACACTTATTGACCAGCAGAGAATGCAACAAACAAACCCAAAAAACTGAAACCGATGGAGGGCCCTCCATTCCACCATTGCTTTGCGGTAGTTGCTTGAATACGGATGCTGATGAGCTCAGTTTACAGTTCAATTCGGCGTATTCTGAAAGTGCAATTGTATACATAGCATTTAGAATTCAAACTTGGCAAGCGCAATCCAGATGTATATATGAAAAATAGTGAATCAATTCAGAACATACATTGTTGCAGATGGCCTTCAGCTAGATGATTAAACAGAGATCTAAGGGAACAAGACTAAATCAATAACAAGCAGGAGATTCATGGGCAATTAAACACTTACCATTTCTTTGAACATTTCTGTATGGTGGAATTTAGGTTGCCTTCCCAATAGTACTTTACATATTCGAGCATTGCCACTTTATGTAATTTTGGTGTGCGTAATTCTCCATGAGAAAAAGTCTTCATATTTGGCAAATTACACAAAGAAACTCCTTCCAATGATGAGAATTCAAGTGTGTACAGCTTTCCAAAACAAAAGCACGTAAGACTTGGTAAATAATAAAGTTCCAAATAATGTAATTTGCTGAAAACCATACGATCCTTTTCTTCTTCAACTTGCTCCTCCTCTATGATTTCTTCTAGCTTTTTACAATCCTCTATTTTCATTGTTGTAAGGTTTACCATACTTTCAGCTATTGACAATGTCATCAAACTTCTCAACCCATTGCATTTGGATACAGACAGAGTCATTAAATTAGGCAATACAACCTGCAAATATTAATGAAATAAAATAATGTATTCAGAGTATGCTTAAATCAAACCATTGTTATATAAGTACAATAAGTGACTGATTATCTTAATTTCGAAAAAATTATTTTTTAAGATTTATCAAAAGCATTCGAAATGAAATGGTATGCCATTGAATCATATTTAAACAATTGAATATGGTCAGACCTAAAAAATTAAAATGTAGATTTCAAATGGTTGTTTTAAACCAAACTTATTTGAAATGGACAATTATTGACGGAACGTTATTTTTGGATAAAAAATTGGTTCCATTATTTGAAATAAAATAATTATCCAATAAACTTACCATTGTTGAAAAATACTTGTTAATTATTACATTCAGATATCCTCAAGTCTTTCAACTTGCTCAAAGAATCAGAAGCTTGCCATATTTGTCCCAAGTTATCCATATTCCTTAATGAAAACACCTCCAAACTTGGGAGTCCAACCTGAAGTTAAAAATTCAACACAATTAATCAATTAATTAATCAATCATTCAATTCACAACTTATAATTTCAGTCATATTGTTCCTATATGAACATAAAAAACAAATGAATGTCTACTGCAGTACATTAACGTTTTTTTTTTTTAACTGAGATAATGCATATTCATTTTTTACCATTAGAATTAAGAAAGAGTAGAAGAAGAATTTTCTCATTATTAACAAGACATGCTTTGATATTGCAAATGTTTAATGTATGATGAGTGACTGAAATCTTCTTTAATTTCTGAAAATCATAAAAAAAAAATTAAAAGATTTATGGAGAGCATATTTGAATTAATTAATTGCATTAAATAATAGCATAATTAATAATCATCATTTATTAAATTTGACGATAAGAAGAGATAAATAAATTAAAGAGATAGTAATAAACCTAATAAAAAGAAAGAAAAGAAAACATTTTCATCAAAGAAAGATTGGATGTTGTCTTCAGATGAATTCGTAGAAATGAATCTTCTCAAATTGGAACAACTATGAATCTCAAGTTCTAGCAAAGAGGGAAATTTAACTGAATTAATTCCCACTGTAAAACTTGTTAGTTTTCGTAGAGACGAGAGCTCCATGTAGTGTAATTTAGGAAAACCAATTTCAATCAATTTTCCTTCATCTCTTCCTACTACCACTTCCATTGAATAACAACACTCTATCACCAGACGTTGGAGTCGCGGGAAATTATTAATCATTGAATATGAAAACAAATATTTGAGACCTCCACAAGTGCTCACTTTCAACTCTTCCAAGCTTGTAAAATTAACCTGCAATGCAAAATCGATTTTTTTTCATTCAACAAATGTCAAATATTCTTTTGGTGATTTAAAAGTAAGCATTATAATATTTAAAATAAAAAATTATCAACATGTGTAAATTTCTATACCTTCTCATGAGGATATCATCATCCATAATGATTTCTTTGAAATATCACCAATTTTGTGCAAAAATTTCATTTCAATTAAATGTTCATGTATTGGAGATGTAAGATAATGAATGACTTGGATATCTTAGAATGAAAATGCAGAATATAATTTTTATATGATTATGGTTTTTAAACGATACTTGGAATAAGTATGACATTTGAATATGTCCAACTTCTTCAATTTTATGAAAGAATCAGAAGCAAGCTGATGATGCCAATTTGTCTTAATTTATCCATCGATTCTAACATTAATACCTCCAATCTAGGGAATCCTACCTGAAGATAAAAATTCAACACCACAATTTAATTAATGACATAATCAATGATAACTTAATTATAATATGATGGGATAATTTGTACTTTAAAAATTTCAAGATTTCGTTGAAAGGACTATCCCCCTTTTGGTTGTTGTGTTTTGGTTGACTTTAAAAATTCAACACCACAACTTCTTCAATTTTGGTTGTTCTGTTTTGAAAGGACTATTAACCCTTCCACGCGTCTCAAGATTTCGTTGGGAATAAACTTTGTTTATTAAAATATGTGTAAATTTTAGAATATAAATAACTTCGCCCCTTACAAAATTCACATTAAAAACATTAATTAAATTAGAAGATAAGAAGAGAAGGAAAATAACGAGAATTAATCTGAATAAAATAATTTAAAAAAAAAAAATACATTTTCATGAAACAGATGATGGATGTTCTCTTCTGATATGTTCATGGAGAATTCAATTGATTTAACTCTCACCACAAAACTTGTTAGTTTTGGAAGATATTTAAGTTTCAATTTCTTCAAATTTGCAAAAATAACGTGCGAGACAAAATTATTTTTAGTGTCTAATATCTTTTGATGATTTAGGACTAAGCAATAATAATACTTAAAATAAAATTATCAATATGTGTAAATTTCAATACCTTCTCACGAAGATCATCCTCTGCAATGATTTCTTTGATTCCCAATGTTGTTTTTGGTTTTTCCATATTGGGTCCTATAAACCAAAATAATATTTTAACCTTTGTCAATAGGTAGTTGTTGTTTTTACAAAATAATTAGCTATAATCAATAATCGTACAATTACTTTCAACACGTACCAAAAATCGTTTCCAAGTTATCACAACGGTTCACTTCTACCTTTTGAAGATGCAAAAGGTTTTTCATAATTTTATAACCCTTAAATTGCTGAAAGATTGATTGTCTATGAGTTGCTCCAAGTTGATCAAATTAGAAAGACATAGTGACTCTAACATGGGAAATACTTGGCAATGAAGGAGTTCTACTGAACTGACAATGTGGAAAATCTTAGAACAATTTTCTATATAAAGATGCTTTAATAATGGAAAACCTTCATTGCCGTTTAATTCATGAACGACATTAGGGAAACCCTCTAATTTCTTTAGATAAAGAAATTCAATTCCCTTCAACAGCATTTTCATCTTGTGAATCCCTAGCCCACCAAATAGCATCAATCTTGATGATTTATATTCATCAAGCCAATAAATATTTGAACATCCTATAAGTATCCTATATCTTTCCAACTCTACAGACACCAAATCCTGCGATATAATTTCAGCATCCAGAATACATATCTCCAAAGTAGTTAGCTTAGACAATCCCTTCAACTCAGCAAGGCTAGCATTTTCGCCTCCTTCAACCTTCTCCCAATGAGTAAATCTATCAATATATAGCTCTTCTAATCGAGATAATCTTGATATGACATTCGATGCTATCACCTCAAGCCGCCAACAATTGCTCAAATCTAGCAACTGTAAGCCTGTCAATTGTCCAATTTCAAGTGGCAACTGCTGAATATTGGAATCTCGAAAGCTGAGAATCTCTAAATTCCTTAGCTGACCAACTATTGCTATATCTTCTAGCTCGCAATTCTCTAAACACAATTTTTTAAGGTTAATGAGGCACCCAGGTGAGGAAGGGACACAACGTATGGCATCCAAATGTAAAACCTTGAGTTCTTTCATCCCTTCAAAAAAGAGATCTGGAATGATTGGTCCAGAGCTATCACCCTTTGTAAATAACAATAACTTGAGTTGGGGACATTCCAACTGTTCAGGAAGCTCATAAACATCTTCTTTACGAGATAGAGAAATACTAATTGGACCTTTCTGTTTGATCTTTTCTATCTCTTTCTTCAACTTTTCAGCATTTGTAATATTAAACATATGTTTCTCTGCCGCAATCAAAACAGCAACAACATGAATGATGTCATGCATTTTAACTTCATCTTCATCTTCAACATCCAACAATAAGCATGAGGTTTTGAGAGTGTCGATCAATCTATGCACTCTATTCCTTCCTTCTTCCAATGTGTAAACATTTTCAAACAAACCCAAACCCATACCATGTCTTATTAAGCAACGAACTTCTATAGGATGACCTTCACTAAACAGACCACAGAGAAGGAACAGAGATTTTGCTTCGTTACTTTCCAGAAAGTTGTAACTCAACTCTATGGAAGAGTACACATTAGCATCCATTTCAGGAATTTCTCTTCGATTGGAACTTCTTAACTGTTTCAACGCATCCTTCCAAATTGCAAGCCCCTTTAAGTGCGTTTTTACTGTACTCAGGCATTGGCAAACCTCCGCATCTTTCAACAATCTCACTTGTATAGATTGTTTAGCTGAATCACCAACTATCTTGTCAAACAACTGCCATGCTTCATTCTTAGATAAAATTCAATCGAGAAATTCTTCCGAGAATTCATTTGATTGCTCAATAAATCTTGTCTTCTAGACGTCAATATTATTGTGCACCGTCTTTCTTTCTCATCATTCTCAAAAGGAATTCCAACTTCCTCCAACTCAATTTTTTTCCAAATATTGTCTAATACTATGAGAACCCTCTTTTCTTTCTTCAATCTTTTACGGAGACGTTCAGCTCTGTCATGTACATTTTCATTCAGATCAAATTTCATGCCTAAATCATAAGCAAATTTGTTTTGAATTGCCATATGATCTGGGGTCTGTGTTACCTCAGCCATAACTACCTCATCAAACAACTTATCTTCCACCACTTGATTGGCAACTTGTTTGACTAGCGTGGTTTTACCAACGCCACCCATACCGTAGACCCCAATTATGTTGAACTTGTTATCCTTCAATGCCTCCATAACTTGCTGAAAAACTTTCATTCTTGAATCAAATTGCTCATAATCTTTGACGTTCTTGAGTTTTGTCGTGTCTGGAGCTGGAGCAGGAAGGTAGGAAACTTTAGTGAAGTGCCTTCTCTCAAGAGATTGTCGACTTCTTCTGATGCGTTGACTGCTTTGTCACTGAAGTTTTCACTCGAATCAACCAATCCTTAACAGCTTCAAATATCTGTTCCCCTTGCCTTTCAGCATGCTCAACATCTTTTTCCACCCTTTGTCTTGAAAATTCAAGCTCCTTCACTTTCCTCTCCAGGTCTCGAGCTTCGTTACGGTAGGAAACTTTAGTGAAGTTGCCTCTGGCCAAGAGATTGTCGACTTCTTCTGTTGCGTTGACTGCATTGTCACTGAAGTCTTTCACTCGAATCAACCAATCCTTAACATCTTTAAATATCTGTTCCCCTTGTCTTTCAGCACGCCCAACGTTTATTTCCACCCTTTCTCTTAAAAGTTCAAGCTGCTCCACTTTCCTCTCCAGGTCTCGAGCTTCGTTACGGTGGGAAACTTTAGGGAAGTTGCCTCTGTTCAAGAGATCGGCACCTTCTTTTGCTGCCTTCTCCGCTTTCTTGCTGAGACTGTAACGCTTGAACAAATTCAGACACGACCCTTTGAAACAACGCTTCTTGGCTTCATCTTCATAGGCATTGATGGGTTTTACAACTTTTTCAGTAAAATCATCGACACTCTTCAGCCAGACTGCTACATCCTCATAAATCTCATCCCCTTGTTGTTTAGCATGGTTAACAGGTTGCTCCACCCTTTCTCTTTTATATCCCAACTCCTCCACTTGGTTCTTTAAGCCATCTATGTAACTCTGGTACTTGAACACATAAGATGTTTCCTGTTGAATCTTCTTGGACAAATACTTTGCAGCTTCTACAATACTGGAAAAAGCAGCCAAAGCCACTTCTGCAGCCATTGTCCTGTTTCTTCTGAATTTTCATGAAAAATGAACAATGTAAAGCCAGTCAACGGCCAACAATAGAAACAGAATGAAGGAAAAATAGACTATAAAATTAATATAAATGTTGTTTTTGACTAATGTTAATAAAGCAGATCATAACTACAAGAAAATATCAGAAACAGAATCAAGAAAACAGATTGATGGGCAGATCTGTCTTCTAGATTGAGTATCTACCTCATAACAAGAGAAACCAAAAACAAAACCAAAACCAAAACCAATTTTTGTCAGATCTTGTAGCATTAATTTTTCAATATTTTTCTTATATTTTTGACTTGTCTCTGGATGTGAATAAAACGTTTGATCAGCAGCAGATCACAATTAAAAGTAAATATAAGAAACAAGAAAATGTGAAAAACCAAAGAAAAAAATTAAAGTAATTCTGAAAAGCTTAGACAGAAAGATCAACTGAAAACCTGATTGATTGCAGATAAGTGATTCTTGACTTGAATAAAGGTTATGCTTATTGTTGAGTTTTTTTTCAGCCTCTCTCCTTTTAGAATGAGGATATAATTTATTAAAGTAGACCAACTTTGGGTGGATATAATTTTTTGTTAAAGGATATGACTTGAATCCAACCCAGGCATCAATTATTGGGGAAATTAATTATGCTTTTAATGTTGGTTGGCCCCGACAATAACGTAGACTTGGACTCCACAGTCAATACCCAAGTCTTTCTTTTTTCCCATAATCTCAGGAGTGATTCTTGGTATCATATTAGTAAATATATAATATGTAAAATTATATTAAATATAAAAAGTATTTTAAATTTAATTTTAACAGGGGTGATATGTTATATATCATGTTTTTATATTCGTGATATGTGATTCTACTATTACATAATAGAATTTTATGTGTTGTTCTACTATTACATAATAGAAATTTTTTCGTTGTTTCTTTAAGATTTGAAAATTTTCATATAAATAAGACTCAATTGAAAGTCTTTAGTGATTTTAAGCCACATAATTAGACTTTTATATCACATTTACCCTGTAGTGTCATATCAAGTATTCTATGATTGATTAGTGTTATATTTTATATTGTTATTATTAAAATAATAATTGGAATGACAATTGGTATATCTCGGTCTCATCTCACCATGTCCTGATTATGTTTTAGGATAAAAAATTATCTCGAATACCAACTGATTTTTTGAATCAAAATGAAAAATCGTTTCGAATCGTAATCAAAATTTTTATTTGAGACGATTTTTCATCCTCAATTCTATACTTGATCACAAATTTTGATCGAGATTTAAGATTTTTTACCAACCATGAATAGTATGGACCTAAAAATAACTGTAGAAAAATTATGTAAAAAAATTATGGACTTATTAGGTACTATGAAAAATATTAATGACATTGAAGACATTCTCCCTAACTTTAGTTCATATAAAAGACATTGAAACATATTAATTTCGTATTATTAGAAATCAGAATTTGTCATAGTTACTTCGACTTTCAACCTACTATTTGTTATCATATGTCTATTGAAACCCAACTTTAGTTCAGCAGTTTAAAATATGTTATTATTTATTAGTCTTGTGTACAATGGAACCAACAGAGTTATCAATTATAAAGCAAGCTTTCTACTTTGGAGGCAAGTGCTAGTTGCTTGTTCGATTGAGTTGGCACTACTGCCCTTATTAAGTCTTGAGATTGTATACTAATATTAATTAAGATTTTGATGGCAGAGCTATTATAACTTGTTAACTGTATTTTGTCATTTTTTCTTACTGATCTTATTAACACAGTTACATGGCAATGCTCCAAGCATACATAAAGAAAGAAAGCCTTGATATGTAATTAGAAGCATGCAAAAATGGTTAAAGCTTCGACTATCCTATTTGGGCGTTTGCTGCTTGTAGAAACCCAATTTCTGAGTTATGCTTGCAGAAACCCAGTTTCTGGGCTCTGCAGAAAGAGAATTTTGTAGGTTTCTGCTGCAAGCAGAACCTAGTTTCTGAGTTTCTGCATGCAAGCAGAACCCAGAAACTGGGTTTCTGCTGCCCAGTTTTCTGGTCTTCTGCCCAATTTTCAATTCTTTAGTTTTAATATCTTTTTACATGTAATTAGTTTTTGTTTATCTATTGATATAAGATTAATATATACTGATATAATTATTTTCATACAAATGCATGTAACTATTTTGTTGGTTGAAAAAGTAGTGGACAAATGAGAAGTTAGTTCATTCGATGAATGAGTTTGTTTCACCCAGGGCCGGCCCTGGGCAGGAGCCACAAGGGCGACTGTCCAGAGCCTAAAAATTAAGGGGGCACTAAATTGAAATTTGTTTTTATAATTTATAAATTGAAATTATTAAAATCTTACTTGCGAATCACTATGACTCAAGATAGGCTAAATGGATTAGCAATCCTATGCATTGAAAATGATGAGATTGAAGACTTGGAGTATGATGATATAATTGATGATTTTGTTTCAAAAATTGCTAGAAGACAATTTCTTAACTATTGAAATTTTAAGGAGCTTTGCTAGGAATAATTGTATATGGTTATATTTTTTATTGTCGGGGTTTAGGTACTATATCGCACCTTTATATATTTTCTCAAGTAATATAATTTGGGCGTGAGGGCCTAGCCCCCAGCTTCGCATGGGTTCCAGCCCTCGTTAAATATTATTTTTTTAAAACATATGTTTTCGTAATGAAAAATGACACATTTTGAGCTTTCGCACCGGGCACCCGAAAATTGAGGACCGGCCCTGGTTTCACCTTATGTGCGAAGTCTTTTTTATAGTTTGAATATAGAATTTAAATTTATATGTGAGACGAAACCAACAGCTTTTGATTTTTGAATTGTAACTACTTGATCATTTATCTGTTTTAATTTTGGACCATAATATATATATATATATATATATAATATATATATATATATTGTAAATACAAATACTCTATTTACATATATTAATGTATTAAAATTTATGTTTTGTATCATTTTACAATACAAAATATCATATGTTATAAACAGTTTTTGAAATATAATTATTCAAGGTACAGTTTTAGTATTTACCTAATTTTGACACTAAAAATAATTATTTTTAGTGGTAAAATGAATTTTGCCACTGAAAGTGCACCTTTAGTGGCGAATATTTCGCCACTGAAAATACAAAATTTTCGCCACTAAAAGTGCTAATATTTTAGTGGCAAAATGTATTTTGCCACTAAAAACCAGAAATTTCGCCACTAAAAGTAATTTTTAGTGGCGCTTTTAGTGGTGAAAAAATTTTCGCCACTAATACATTTTATGTCCCACTTTCAGTGACGAAATTAATTTTGCCACTAATTATTTTAGTGGCGAAATATGAGCTTTTAGTGGCGAAAATTTTCGCCACTAAAAGTCAATTTTGTTGTTGTGATAATGGTTGTTTTTACAGAGTTTGACAACTAAAGCGTTAATCCCCAAGCGATGGTTCGAAGCGAGCAACAGAGGCTAAAGATACTGGGCGTTATGCTTCAAAAAGAGACAAAACCACAATGTGCATGGCAAGAGGGGAGTTCATGCACTCGCGTGCCGGTGGCTTTTGGGGAGGCTCTGTAGAGTCCAGTTGTATGCATGAAGCTTCCTTGAAGCTTCCCATCTTGTTCCAGCCAACTACCATGCATGTGAAGGTGGTCAATATCTTTGACATTAAGAATGAAGCCAAACCACTTTAGGTGGTGATTGAAGAAAATTGGTGAACTTGCCATAAATCAAGGAGTAATTTATGGCATGAACAGTAAACAATTTTTGGCTATAAATTCAGCCTTCCAGTGAGCTTGTAAATCATCCCAGTGAGTGTGTGAGTTTGTATAGAGAGAGTGTTGAGTTTTTGATAAGTTTCTTGGTTGTAAACTTGGTATTTATTCTTGTAGTAATAAATACGAATTCGGTTTTTTCTCAAACACTTCCAAAAGTGATCGTTATTTCACAACAAGTGGTATCAGAAGCTTTGGTTCTTCTTTGGGATCGAAAAACCGAAGAACGGAGCTTGGTTAGGAAAATTCGAGTTCCGGAAAAGTTGTCAAAAATTCATTTTGAGGGTACCATCAGCTAGTTCACGTCGAGACGAGCACGGTGGTATTTTCCGGCGACCGAACCGACGTCCCAAAACGCCGCACGCGCCAGGCAGTAAGCTTCCCACGCGCCCTCACGCGCTCCACGCGCCGCACGCGCTGCTGAAGGTTGAAGACGATCCGCGTCAGCCGCCACGTCAGCGCCACGTCAGCACCCAGTCATCGCCACGTCAGCGCCCAGTCAGCGCCACATCAGCGCATAGTCAGCGCCACGTCATCAGCCACGTGTCCGCCACATCATCGCCACGTCAGTAGCCACGTCAGAAAAACCGGTCCCACCTGCCACGTCAGCACTGCCACGTCAGCGCCACGTCAGTAGCATGGTAAATTTCATTTAGCCCCCTGAAGTTCTGAAATTTACAGTTTTGCCCCAGAACTTTTAAGAATTTACAAATCAGCCTCTGTGTCGGATTTAGACCAACGAAGTGTCTATTCCACCATTTGCGACCGTTCCGGACGGAACGGTGACCTCGGATTTGTGAAATTCAGACCCGATTTTAGGATATTCTCATTTTAAACTTTAAAACTTAAAATGGAGATGGAGGATTCTCATTCTAGTGCAATGATTAAACTGGCTGCCACTAATTACTCCCTCTGGAGGCCTAGGATGATAGATTTTTTGCATTGTAAAGATCTGTTTGATGTCATCGAGTTGAAGGGAGTGAAACCAGAGTCTGTTAAGGAGTATGACTGGAATAAACTCAACAACAGAACTTTGGGTCAGATTAGGCAGTGGATTGGTCATAGTGTCTTCCACCATGTAGCACATGACACAGATGCTTATGAAATGTGGAGGAAATTGGAAGAAATGTTCCAGGCCAAAACAGCTCGGAATAAGGCCTTAATCATGAGGCGTTTGGTAAACCTGAAGCTACGGAGTGGAACTTCCGTTGCGGAACACACCAACAAGTTTCAAAGCCTGGTGAATCAGTTGTCTGCAGTAGACATGCAACTGGCAGATGAAGTTCAAGCCCTCCTGCTACTCAGTTCTCTTCCTGATAACTGGGAGACTCTGGTGGTTACTCTCAGCAACTCAGCTCCAGGAGGCAAACTTTCCATGCCTATGGTAAATGATGCCTTGTCAAATGAAGAAGCTAGAAGAAAAGACGTGGGCTCAGATCAGACAGAAGCCCTTGTCTCGGAGCAACGAGGAAGACAACATGAGAAACATCAAGGTGGGAGAAGAGGCAGAAGCAAAAGCAGGGGCAGGTCCAAGGACGGGAAAAAGACATACAAGTGCTTCCACTGTGGCATTGAAGGCCACTTGAAGAAGAATTGCCGGAAACTGCAACGGGAGCA
>SKCR01050493.1:0-39096 GCA_019454045.1 Zanthoxylum bungeanum
TGAATCATTGTTTGGTTCAGTCGACCAAGGGTCAATCCCATGACTCATGTCGAGTCAAGTAAACTCCTGAACCACCGTTTGGTTCAGTCGACAAGGGACAATCCCCATGACTCATGTCGAGTCAAGTAAACTCCTGAACCACCATTGGTTCAGTCGATAAGGGACATTCCCCTAGACTCATGTCGAGTCAAGTAAACTCCTGAACCACCGTTGGTTCAGTCGACAAGGGACATTCCCCTGGACTCATGTCGAGTCAGTAAACTAAACTCCTGAACCACCGTTTGGTTCAGTCGACAAGGGACATTCCCCTGGACTCATGTCGAGTCAAGCAAACTCCTGAACCACCGATTGGTTCAGTCGACAAGGACATTCCCCTAGACTCATGTCGAGTCAAATAAACTCCTGAACCACCGATTGGTTCAGATTGACAAGGGACATTCCCCTAGACTCAAGTCGAGTCAAGTTGGACTCCTGAACCTGCATTTGTTTCAGTCGACAAAGGGACATTCCCCATGACTCGTCGAGTCAGATTAGTCCCCCGAAACCGCATTGGTTCAGTCGACAAAGGGACATTCCCCTGGACTCATGTCGAGTCAAGTTGGACTCCTGAACCCGCATTTGGTTCAGTCGACAAAGGACATTCCCCATGACTCTTGCCGAGTCAAGTGGGACTCCTAAACATATATTCGGTTCAGTTGACCAGAGAATGTTCCCCATTACTTATGTCGAGTCAAATATATCCATGGATCTTCAAACCCATCAGACGACCAAGAACCATTACCTAAGTCAAGTCAGAAGGACTAAGACTTCGATACATCTTGTTACGTGCTTTTGTGATTAGTATCATTGACATAACGTCTATACTCTCTAAGACAAAACTTCTTTGACTTAGAGAGTAAGGGACAAACTGTAAGAGCCAAATTTGGTCTAAGGGTAAAACTGTCTTTCACCTTAAGCCCATTATAGGCCCGAACCAAAAGCCCCAAGAATTATGTATTTGATTACAATTAAAATCAAAAGCATGGCACTCCACTTAAACTAACTCTAGCACTAATCCCCACCACTCCACTTAACCTAACTCTAGCACTAATCCCCACCACTCCGCGCAACCTAACTCTAGCACTAATCCCCACCACTCCACTTAACCTAACTTTAGCACTAATCCTCACTTACTCCAAAAACCATTATCACCAAACCTCAGATCATGTTTTATCTATAATATGAAAAGAATACGGGAAGAAGGCATTCAAGTCTCATTTCTCTCACCCTAACACTTCATGCTCTTAATAATCCTTATCCCCTCATATATTACACAGCCCTCACGGCCAACAAAGGAAGTATAGGTAATATTCAACCTTGCTTTCCCACTTTACAAATTTATTTCATGCCACTGACTTGGGCGTCGGAGTATACCCGGTATCCACCCCACACCGGTGGTAGCCTACTCTCGTCTACTCTACTTTGTTTTTTGCAGGATTGCTAGTGCCCACTTACAAATTCTGATTGAGGACCCTTGGCGAATTCCGGAGTCCACAGCAACTGAAAGTTTTCTCTTATATAAAGTTTTCCAAAATACTTTATTTTCCGCCTTTTTAATTTTTTATTATTTAAAAAAT
The DNA here is from genome assembly GCA_019454045.1 of Zanthoxylum bungeanum. Lineage (NCBI taxonomy): Eukaryota > Viridiplantae > Streptophyta > Magnoliopsida > Sapindales > Rutaceae > Zanthoxylum > Zanthoxylum bungeanum. Next base: position 1,617 of record SKCR01050493.1, read on the forward strand.
CAACTCCTAAATCAATCGTTTAATTTTAATAACATATGTATAGTTCTAGTAATAAATAAGATAAATAGTAAGTATATGTGGATTCAATATCTTATATATTACTTGAGTGATACATGCATTTTCATAACATTAAAGAACACCCATCATCCAAAATCTCAAAAATTTTCTCATTCATTTATCATCACAGTTGCTATATATATTCAGTAAAAATAAATGAACGCATCATCCACAAATTTTTTATTTTAATTAAATACCTATTCATTTACTCTTCATGTCATGACAAAAAAAATACTTTTTTATAATACTAACTAGTTGTCAAAGATCCTAAAATTCAAATAAACATGTAGCATAAAAAAAAAAAAAAAATTAACACTGAAATTCAGATAAATCTATTTCACACAAACCTTAAATTTCAAATTTAAAATTAAAGAATCAACAAAAGTAATTGCAAAATCTAAACCAGAAACATCAAAAGTTTAACATTGTAGCTTAACAGGAAAAAAATATCTCATTTTGTTAAGGGAGTCTCCCCTAATGCTTACCTCCTATTATTTTTTTATAATACCTCAACATCCCATGAAGTTAAAAGTCAAAAGATTATTTTATATTTTGATATATTTACCCTTTTTAAAATAATTAACATTTTTACATTATTAATAATTCATTATTTTAATTACAATATACAAATATACAAATCACAAAATCAAGATTTGTGACGAAAAATTATCCCGAATCATAGTCCGGTTATTTATTCATGACGAAAAACCATCTTGAATCTTAACAAAAATTTATAATTTGGATGATTTTACAGTACATGATCACTTCCGAATATGAGATTTTCTACTATTCTTACCTCATATATTTCTTATAGATTTAGAATTGTAATATGTTTAAAATTATTTTAGGAAATTTGGTTTTTTAGTGTCAATTTATGGTTATTTAATAAATCATATTAGACTTTTGACACATTTTATATAAAAAATACTATATTTATAATTTTATTCTTTTATAATTAATTATTTTAATGAATTAAAAATTATGTAATAATATTAATAATTTTATAATATGGATAAATATGTCAAAACATAAAATAATCTTCTGACTTTTGACTTAAGAGGGATATTGGGTTATAATGAAAATAATACACGGATAAATGATTATTAATATAAATATTAGGGGGAATTGACATTCTCCCTTTTGTTAATTGTCTCCTCCTCTTCCGAAAATTATATTATGTGCCGGGTATATATATCACATCTCTCTCAGCCAGCGGACCCCACAACCTAAGTGCAAATGAGATAAGAAATAAAGATGAAAAAAGAGAAAAAAAAAAAACTTTGTTTTCACGTTTATTTCAAAGCTTTGGCTTTTATTGATGTGACAAGTAATATTGACTAAATTATTTTAACATTAATTTTATTTTTCACTTAAGAATAAAATTGATGTGACTAATGTTATCAAAATTTTATAAAGGGAAATAAAAATGTTAGCGGGTATTTTAAACACTAATTAAAGCTTTATTTTAGAAAAAAATTTATGAAGAAAAAGAAAAAATAATTAATATTTTGATAATTTTTTATATTTCTTATTAAAGTGATGTGAAAATTTTCTGAAAAATAAAATTATTAATAAGTGTCTTTACGATAACATGACCCATTTACAAAACTTATCATAGGCTTTTACAAATTTGTCCTTCAATAAACTAACGCTGTGAGATGTTATTCAATGATAGGGGTTTGTTTACTAATAAACACATCTTCACCATCTACTTGAAAGTATATCAAATCTCAGGGGAGGTATTTAAAAATTACCCTAAGTTAAAACATAAAGCGGGCCTGATTATGGGTCGGTCCATTTAGTATTGACCAATCCGGCCCAATAAAGCCCATTAGAAATTTATAAATTCCACTGAAGCCCAATGCCGTTCCCTCTCAATTCATCTCCATTCCCATCTCTCTCTCGCGATCTCTCTTCATTCATCGATCTCGATCTCTCCATCAAAACAGGTAATATTTTTTTTTCATTGCTGATTTTTTTTCCTTTCCATTTTTTAATTTACGTTTATTATTTGCTTTCCTTATTTTTTTTTTAATTTAATTTTTTTGTTGGCTCTGATTGGCTCGTGCTATCCCCTGATGGGATTTTAGGGTTTGTGTGTTTGTTTGATTGTTTCTATGAAATATGATGTAGAAATTATTGAATATGTCATGAAATTCACAGCGAAGTTATAAAATCATTGTTAGAAGACATGGATTTCAATGAAATATTTTTGTACAAGCAATTGGTTCTTATGATGTTGCGGCCGGTGTTGAAACACTGGGAAGCGATTTCGTGTATGAAAATTGGATTTTTTGTAATGTTATATCTGATAGAGAGCTTGTAAATTAATTTTTCTTATGATGTGTTTAAGGAGGGAATTTCATTTCATTGAAAGCAGCTTCAAATAGTTGAAGGTGCTTTTCTGTTTATTCGTAGTGTTGGTCGGATTATATGAAATTTTTGTGTGGGATTAAAAAGAAAACTAATTCAGGTGACGGCCCGGATGAAAGATAGATAAGTGATCCGCTTCCTCTCACTGCAGACCTAGGCAAGCACCTGGAGGATCAGCTTTTTAGCAGATATTCCGACTTTATTATGCTTTTTCCTATTGTATTATTTAGGGTTTATAATTCCCCTATATATATATATATTGTTTTACTTATTAATTTATTTTGTCTTAGAGAAAAGTATTCAATATAATATAAGCTAACATTCATTTTACAGGTTAAAGCAAGTTGCTGACCATGAGCACAACCAACACAAGACCTTCCTCCTCGGTGACCAACAGCATAACAATAGAAGAGCCAGGGAGCAGCCAACAAACTCTAGTCTTGCGGCTTAACCCAAGGAAGAAGAAGGTGACGTGGAAAGAGGGAACTGTAGACAACGAGTTCATGGGAAAGAAGAGTTCCAAGAAGTGCTGCATCTTCCACAAACAGAAGTCCTTTGATGAAGATGCCAGTGATGACGATGAGAATGATCATCATCATCATCATCATCATGACCACAAATCTAAAGATGCAGGTGAGTCCTCATCCAGCAATTGATTGATCGATTCATCCTGATCCATGTAAGTGTACAATAAACCGTTGTATCTTGTTTTTGTAAATTTTAAGGAAATGGAGAATTTGGACATTTGATGTTCTCCATCTAGCTTATGTTTTTTTAAACCTAATATGAAATCTTATAGAATTAGCCATATGGTTTGTATCTTGAAAGTCGAATATGGAGTTCTGTATTTTGGTTTATTATTGTTATTTGGAGCATTTTTTGGTGAGGTTTTTACCCATTAAAATCATTTGAAGAATTAAAGTACTTTGGATCTTCTTGGCAAAATACAACAATCTAAGTTAGTGTTGGTATATAAAAACATTGAGTTTGTGGAATGGGATAAGAGTTTACCACATCTTTTTGGCCATATATGATATGCAGGATGAGACTGGATTGAATCAAATATATAGTGCATCTATGGACAGGAGTCTTATCCGTTTTATTCTTGCATGATATGAGAGTCTAATATCGACTTTTGTTTTGTTTTCCGAAAAATGATGAGTGTGACTTAATTGTTCTAATGGTATGCATAATTGGATTATGAACTCTTACTGGGCAGGATTGATATGGGTCAGTCCGTATTTACGGCTTTACATGTCTCAAGTTCTTCATAAAATTTCTCAATTTTTCCTTATATTTTGGAAATGAAACCCCAAACTTATATATATATGATAGGGAATTTGGTAAGTAGAAAGAATAGTGTATCTGAATTGTAGCTTTAGCCTGAGTTAATGAAACCCCCACAACTGAAAATTCCTCGGCATTTAATCCGTAAAAAGGCACCCACTTTATTTATTTTATGTTTATTCCAAAATGTGATTTGTTCTTGATAAACCAATTACATAAAAGAAATATTGAATGAATATTAATTTTTTCTATAGCTACTTAAATCAAACCAATGCTTCGAATGTATACGTTGGACCTGCTTCTTCTCAATTCGCGCTTCTGAAAATTTGTTCAACCTTGCTGTCCATGAATTGTACCTGTTTGAAAATTCTTTGAACCTCTTCTGCTTTCTCCTTAAATTGTCTTTGTTTGTTCCATCGAAGATGAGCTTCAGTTTCCTTCCTGGTAGCCTCCTCCATTGACTTCTTCTGATCTTGTCTTGTCGCTGCTTCTGCTGCTGCTTGCCTCGTCTTTCAGCACCAGTAGTACGGGCACTACTAATGGTATTGATGGACTTCTTCTTGTTATTGTTGTTGTGTTTCGAAGCTGTTTCGATTGAACTTCTGATGATCTTGTAGTCTTCTTGTTGTCACTGCTGCTGCTTGCCTCGTCCTTCAACACCACCAGTAGTACGAGTCGTAGTATTCCTTAATGTTCCATCTGATTCGGTTCGATTTTGATTCCGAATCAGAACCGTGGCCGGATCTACCGCTTGGTCGGCTTTGCACCAAGTAAAAGCATAGCACTCTAATCCAAATTTATCAAACGATTAGCCACACAATTAACTTTAGGGTTAAGAGTGACCAATTCTGAAGTCGATTTATTTGGGAGACGAGTAAATGGAATCCTGAACTGATTACTGTTTATGAAATATGAAAGGAGATCAAGTTGGAATTTTCAGCAACGGATATTTTATAATCCATTAATTTACGTGAATTTTAATAAAAAATAAAAATAAAAATTGGTTCTCTTTTTTTACAAATCATAAGATTTGTTCCCCATGGAGTTTGAAATGACCTCACCATGTCAGTATAATATATTCTCTCCTCCTAAAATGATATATAAAATAAGAAGTTAAAGCACAGTAATCAAAACGTGATCTCTAAGACAAAATACTATGAATTAAAATATGTATTTTTCTTTTCTTTTATTTTGGTCAAAAAGAGATATTTATTAGGGGTGTCAAAACGAATCAACGAATCGAATCAAAATGTGATTGATTCGTATTCGATTCGTTTATTAAACGAATCCTAATATCAGGATTCGTATTCGATTCGTTTATTAAACGAATCGAATACGAATATTCGTTTATTCGTTTAGTCAATGATATTATTTAATAAAATAATTTACCACACTTGATTTACATTAATTCTTCATAAATATATACATATGAAATATGTAATTAATATATTTACTAAAAATATCTCGCCAAATATCGAAAATATTACTTTTTCTATGATAATTAGCTACAATTTCTTGAATCTTAATTGAAATTTAACAAGAACTAGTAAATAAAAATAATAAAACGAATTCTAAACGAATAAACGAATCAATGAGCTTAAATTCGTATTCGATTCGTTTAATAAACGAATCGAATCGAATTGACCCATTTATTAAAAGAATCTATTTTTTCAAACCCGTATTCGCTTTAAAACGAATCGAATCGAACGAATAAACGAATCATGACCCAAATTGCCACCCCTAATATTTATCATTGTAAAGTTATTTTATATGAATTTGGATATAGTGTTGAGCTGAGTTGTATTAAGCTTTATATAGACTTTAATAATATAATCTTCGATTTATATTTAATTATATTTAAATTATTATACAATTACTACCAATAGTAATATGTATATATACACAAAGCTAAGTTCAGTAAGGAATCCAAGGTCATTCCACTGGCATTTGAGAAACTAATACTTAGATTAAATTATATGATTTTTTCAAACGTAGTACCCCTTGATTTAGTCCCAAATTTAGTTAATGTTAGCTTGGATGGTAAAAATGGAGAAAAAAAATACTAAAATGCCCTTTATTACATAATAACAGAAAATAAATCAGCAAAATCAAAATAAAGAGTATAAGATTATCACCTAACAATATAACTAACTTTTCAAATAGAGATTTTTCAAATAAAATTTTTACTAGTAAAATTTTTAAAAGTAGAACTATTGATAAAAAGTTTTTAGGTATTTAGTTTTGAGTATGAGTTTTTATTAAAAATTATAAAAATACATTATCATTCCAATGTTTTAAAGTTGTATTATGAAAAAATGTAATAATATTACTAAATTAAATAAGGTATTATAGACAATTTAACTCTTAAAAAAATCTTTTCAAACTATACTCTCAAAAATCCAAAACAAAAAGCCTTTTTTAATCTTCAAAATCTCTACTTAAAATGCAACCAAACATTTTTTTGAATAAAATTTTTGGCATTAAAAAACTACCGTAACTAATATCAGCTTAAAAGTTTGGAGCATTAAAAAACTTATGGCAGTAAACGAGTTGCAAATTTTGAGATGACAACAAATTATCAATACACAACACCTAGATATTGCCAAATCCTCCTGCATCATCAAATTGCTTCGACTTCTTATAAAAGTATGTGACAACAAGAGGTTTTACTTGCTCCACTTAAGCTCAGAATTGATGGTTTGACGGTGGGTTTCCAACGATTTCAAAAAAAAAAAAAAAAACAAAAAAAAAAAAAATTTGCCAAATCCTTGCCTGCATCATCAAATTACTAGTATTAGCAATCCACATTTTGGTGCATTCACAGACATTTTGCAATGCATAATCAAGTAACAGAAGATTACATCCAGATCCAGAAATTAGAGGGAAAAAGGAAAATGATATTATCTGATATAAGAGAACATGAATTCTGTCATTCAAGTTAGTAAAGCACCTAAATGAATTCGGAAACTTCGATCAACTCTCGTGAATCCCTTCTGATTTTGGGGTGTGGAGTGACAGTAAGAATCTTCAATTACCGACGATAAGAACTACGAAAGTTTCAAACTTTTCAAGGCAGAAGTAAGCAGAGCCAGAGAGAGTTTGGCAGGAGCCCTCTGCTTGTAGTAAAGGGATATTTTGTGTATGGTTTGGAGTAATTTTATCATCTGGCAGAAAAATAGCAAACAACCAGCACAAAAACAGTGAGTTGTGCTCGCGAAAGGGAGTGATTTCGGTAAGCAAAACAGTCCAGTTTTTGGACTGCTGTTCCGGGGCTGAAAAATAGTTAAAAACAAGAAGCAAATCAAGTTACTAGGGGCTGGTCAGATTCGTCGAAAGAGGGAGAAGGCAGAAAAAAAATTCAAGGCCGATCCCGATGCCTAAGTCACTTCCGCTGCGTTAGGAAATCGGTTCCTTCAGTTTAGAAGCATAAATAGGCTCAAACATTAACAAGAGAGAATAAGAAAGCAAAATAAATGTCCAGGAACAATGACAATTACATCGTAATATTTAATAAACCAAAACTGCAGTATTACTGACATATTGCAATAATAGCAAAAAAAGAGAGATGATAATAGCAGTAAATAAACAACTCATAAAACAGATTAATAGGAGATGATACACTTAATATCTAACTAGATATAGACCAAGAATTATATGTCTGTCCGGACTTAATGGGCTCTCCTTATCTTCCTTGTTCCGCCCTTTTGTAAGTGCACTATGGCAGAGGAACACTGGGAACCAGAATTAAAACTTCAGTTATGCAAGTTGGTAATTATGATACATGACTTTTTTTTTTTTTTTTTTTAATCGTTGGAAATCTTACATACTCAACCATATAAAAAATTGAACACGAGACTAATATTCATCAAATGACTGATATTTTGCAGCAACAGAAAACCTAAAAGAAGAATATTAAAATCAGCAAGAGAAGCAACTAAAAAATACTATCAACTAATACATACATACACAGGTATAAATTCATGTATTCTTATTTGCACAATCATGCATCCAAAGACAATTGCAAGAGAAAACTCACCAAGCAAATGCCAAAAAGTGCTTTGGTATTCTTGCCCCTGCCCCCAGTCAAGTCTATGGTGGATGCATAATATTTTTTTGCCATTTGAATGTTTTCTGGTCCACCAAGTGGGTACAACACTTTTTTTTTTTTGAAATCACTGTAAATCCTACCGCCAAACCATTCCTTCTGGGTTTAAGCGGAACAGGTAAAACTTCCGACTGTCACAGACTCTTATAAGAAACATATTCCCTGGATTCGAACCCGGGACCTGAAGGTCGAACCCTAAATCCTACACTATCAAGCCACGTCCCTTGGAGACAAGTGTGTACAACACATGTTCATCAACAAAATCAAAAGAAGATGCGTTACACTAAAGTGACAAGTGATGTGACTCGCGATGTGACTTGTGGGCCGCACTTGATTCGAAATCGAAGTGGCCTCGCAAACACATTCCGGGCTCGGTTTCGTTAATTTCGAATTAATGAGTTTTTCCGTTGCGTCGTAATTAAATCAATTTAATTAAATAATTATGTCTACCAAATTACTATTCACGTCGCTTGCGAATTAATTCTAAATCAACTCGTTAGCCAGAATTAAAATTCAATTTTAATTCCGCGTCGAAATCCAATTTCTTATAATATATCGAATATGTTATTTTATCGATTAATTCCAAATTAATCGTTCTCTCTCTTCAAATAGTACTTTATCCCAGATAAAGTCTCTCCGCTATTAATCCCAGATTAATAAAGTTCGAATCATACGTCATCGGTGAATCTTCGGGAAGCGACCCAAGAGATCACTGGATATGTTGGCAGTAAATCCGGTCGTCGGACTATCCGAACACGTACGTACCTCGTACTACGTTCTTACCGATTTACGAGACAAGGTTGGCTTCTAGCAAAGCGCCATGCCTACCCAATTCTCCAGAAATATTCTTAATGAAATATATAATCTATGTCAGGCGTAATATACGTAGTATTGCGTATTTCGATCCAGTATCTGATGTCACATGTAAGGCCTGGAGCTGGAATAGTGTCCCCGTACGAAGCATATATCGGATCACTAGCAACTAGTCTCTTTATTATCGGATAATCATGACTAGTCATATTATCCCGATGGTTGCAACCCTTTAGAGAACCAGTTCTGTATCCCTGCGTGACCATCATCTCCATATGACTGAAGTGATACTTTCGTCTTGACATCACACCCAATACACTACGATTCTCAATATACCCAGAAGAGGCGTACACAGAACCTGTTAAAGTCTTGGACGACCAAAACCAAAGCGTATTGATTGTCGCAAGTACTAGCGATGCAAGTCTCAGGTTAAGACCAAATACATCTACCCTGATGCGGACTCCCATAGATACATAGTCATACTACCAATGGGATTCCGTGGGATCTATCCAGAGAGAAACTGTTTTAGTACCATCGGTAAAACACAACCTCCTACCACACTTGCATAAGTATCCAATACTTAAATATATGAGAACTATGATGTTACGCTTCCATAAACACACAAAGTGCGATACTAGTCTATTCCATTATCGATGTCCAGTCTCGATAATACTACGACTAGGGATATTTAATGATTAAACCGTCGTGGATTGATATTGTCTCATATCATCTCAATCCGGAACTAATCATAAGGACTTTCATCATTCACACATTTAAGTAATCTAATTACGAAATGATAAAAGACAATTTCTTTTGCTACAAAATTAATTTGTACAAAAACACAATGTCTTTTACAAATTGTGACGCTTTGGGTCATAATTGTCTAACAATCTCCCACTTGGCCTATAGCCAGTCACTCAAGCATCTAACACATGAACTATGTACATGTCGCTCAAACTTTTGTTGAGGAATGGCTTTCGTCAACGGATCTGCAATGTTGTCATCTGATGCGACCTTCTCGATCTTCACATCGCCACGATGTATGATCTCACGAATCAGATGGAAATGTCGAAGAACATGCTTGGATCGTTGATGAGACCGCGGTTCCTTAGCTTGCGCTATAGCCCCGTTATTGTCACAATACAATGGAACGGGCTCAGTTGCTAGCGGAACTACTCCTAATCCAATTAGGAATTTTCGGATCAAAACTGCCTCCTTTGCTGCTTCAGCTGCAGCGATATACTCCGTTTCTGTTGTTGAATCGGCAACAGTATCTTGCTTGGAAGATTTCCAGCTTACTGCTCCGTTATTCAAACAAAACACGTACCCAGATTGCGACTTGCAATCGTCTTTATCAGTTTGGAAACTTGCATCGGTAAAACCAGTTACCTCAAGTTCTCCATCTCCATAGATTAAGAAAGCATCCTTAGTTTGTCTAAGATACTTAAGGATATTCTTAACTGTTATCCAGTGACCTTCACCTGGATCGGCCTGATAGCGACTACACATGCTCAAAGCATAGGAGACATCAGGTCGTGTACATATCATATCATACATGATCGATCCGACTGCCGAAGCGAATGGTATTCGACTCATGTTGTCTCTCTCATCTTGAGTTGTAGGACACATGTCCTTAGATAGAGTGATGCCATGTGACACTGGCAACAATCCCCTCTTGGACTGATCTATGTTGAATCTCTTCAACACTTTGTCAATATACGTGCTCTGGGAGAGTCCAATCAGCTTTCTAGATCTATCCCGGTAGATCTTATTCCCAGAATAAAGGCTGCTTCTCCCAGATCTTTCATGGAGAATTTTAATGAAACCCAAGCTTTCACCGATGTTAACATGGGAATGTCATTGCCCATAAGCAATACATCGTCAACATAAAGGACAATGAAAGTCAGTGCGCTCCCACTAACCTTCTTGTATACACAAGGATCATCTTCGTTTTGAACGAAATCATATTCTTTTATGATCTCATCAAAACGTTGGTTCCAAGAACGCGACGCTTGCTTCAGTCCATAAATGGACCGATTTAACTTGCAAACCTTGTTTGCATGTTTAGGCACGACAAAACCGTCAGGCTGTTGCATATAAACATCCTCCAACGGGTTTTCGTTAAGGAAAACGGTTTTGACGTCCATCTGCCATATCTCGTAATCGAAATATGTAGCAATAGCAATCATTATTCGAATTGATTTAATCATGCCAACGGGTGAGAAAGTTTCATCGTAATCGACACCATGTCGTTGACGATACCCCTTTGCTACAAGCCTAGCTTTGTAAGTTTGTATGTTGCCATCCATGTCGGTCTTCTTCTTGAAGATCCATTTGCAACCAATAGGCTTTACACCTTCTGGTGCATCAACCAGTGTCCAAACTTGGTTGGTATATATGGAATCCATTTCGGAATTCATGGCATCTTGCCATAAACCGGAGTCGATACCTTGTATCGCTTCCTCATACGTAGTCGGCTCGTCTTCCTCAATGAGATTGATATCTACATGAGGTGAGATCAGAAACCCATACCTATCAGGTTGTTTTCCGACTCACTCTAACCTATGCGGTCCTTGTGTATTCGAAGATTGTGGTACAGCTTCATCCCCGATGAACTATTCATGTTCCATTGAGGATTCTATGCCAGGAACAGTATCACTCTGATTTTCATCGAGTTCTACTTTCCTCCCACTTATCACTGCATTTAGAAATTCCTTATCAAGGAAAACCGCATGTAGAGCAACAAAAATTTGTTCTCTCGTGGGTGATAGAAGTAATATCCTTTGGTTTCCCTATGATATCCTACAAATAGTCATTTATCCGATTTAGGTTCTAGTTTGGTACCTTCCAAACGTTTGACGTATGCCCAGCAACCCCAAATCTTCAGGAATGAGAAACCCGGTTTCTTTCCTGTCCATATCTCATATGGTGTCTGTTGAACAAACTTTGACGGAACCTTATTCAAAATAAGTATTGCACTGTTTAATGCATATCCTCAGAAAGAAATAGGTAGCTCATTGCGACTCATCATAGACCTTACCATGTCTAACAAGGTTCGGTTTCTCCGTTCGGACACACCGTTAATTGCGGTGTTCCGGGAGGAGTCAACTGTGAAAGAATACCATATTCTTTCAAGTAGTCAAGAAACTCATTGCTCAAGTATTCGCCACCACGGTCCGACCGTAATGTCTTAATACTTTTACCGGTCTGTTTTTCAACTTCGTGTCGAAACTCTTTGAATTTCTCAAAAGTTTCCGACTTGTGTTTCATAAGATACACATAACCATAACGCGATGCATCATCCGTAAAGGTTACGAAGTATTCATATCCACCTCTAGCCTGGCTAGACATGGGCCCACAAATGTCACTATGAACAAAGGCTAACAGTTCGGTGGCTCGTACACCTTTACCGCTAAAAGACGATTTAGGCATTTTGCCTAATAAGCAAGATTCACAGACGTCATATGAATTTGGATCAAATCCGTCCAAGTACCCACTCTTCGAAAGTGTGGATATGCGAGTCTTGTTTATGTGTCCCAGACGACAATACCACATATAAGTTTCATCTTTATGACTTACTTTAAGCCTTTTGTTTGTTACATTTTGAGATTGGTTTATATTCAAAATATAAAGACCATTATTTACAACAGCAGTGCAAATTTCTATATCATTTTTATACATAAACTGTAGGGGTTTTAGGGGCTAAATCCGGTATCGCAGCGGAAGCGGTGTGGAAATCAAATTTTCCGATTTCAAAACTTTTTCTCGGATTAATTAAATAAACATATATTTAATATTCCAATAATCAAATTATGAAAATAAATTCAATAAATCATATTTAAGTGAATTTACCGAATTGCCCTTACACTTGCATTTTGTCCATTTTAGTCCGAAATTGATCTAATCAATTTTGAATGATTCTAAATCATTTCTAAGATGAACTTAGCATGTTCAAAACATCAAAACACCAAAAGCAACCAAATCCCCAAAATTCCAACTCTTGGCCGAATGCACACCTTGGTGCCAAAGTGTGCACTTTGTCATTTCATGCATCAAAACACATCAAGATGTAATCCAATGAACATGAAACTTTATATGCATCATATACACATCCAAATGCACAACATATACGAAAATCCCCAAATTTGGAATTGGTCATGAACCCTAATTTTTCAATTTCTTCAAATTGGACAAATTAGACCAAATTGGTTAAATCAATTACTTTAATCATCATTCTTCCATCCAATCAAAGTCTCAACACAATGAAACAACTCAAGATCAAATCTAGGTCATCTAAGAGTGGGTCAACAACTCTAGATTAGCAACAAGGTTTCCAAAACCATAAAAGAATACTTATAACTACACTAGTCACAAGCTTCCTCCATTATACATGCACAACACTTTCATCAAACATTTATCCATCAAAAACACAAAGAATAAAGAATAGAAAAACTCAAGAACATCACAAGATGTTGCCCACAACAAGAGGAACAAATTACTCTCTAATGGAAGGTTGGAAATACTTACTATTTTCCAAGCTTTTCTTGATTTTTCTTTCTTTTCTCTCTAGCATTCTTTGCCTTCCTTTAATGGAGTTTTTGGTTAAAGTGTATTAGGTTATGAATGAAATGAAATGAAAAACAATATATACTTAGACAACATTTGCCTTGGCCGAAATTACCTAGCCAAATACAAGTTTTTTGCAATTTCAATTTCATTTCACTTTACATTTGGTCAACTTGCATAAATATCAAATAACACTTTATTAGATATTTAATTAAGTCAAAAATGCAACTAAGAAAAATATAACTCTTATATTTAAGTGTTATGGCCGAATTTAATGAAAAATAAAGGAAAAAGATATTTTCATTTTCAAACAATTTTGAACAAATATCTTAAGAAGTCAAAATCAATTTGACAACATTTTCCTTTAATGTAAAGTCAAACATTTACACTTATAATCATTTCCTAACTTTATCATTTGGTGATATATTTATATTTTAATTATATTAATCATTTAACAATTAAATAATTAAATAATTAATTAAATACAAATATATCAAATATATGTATTATATTTACTTTAAATATCTCAAATACATATATTGATGATATATGTCAAATACCTTTATTTGACTATTTATTAATGTGTATTTAATAATATCATATATTAAATACAAATACACATTAATTAGGAAATGATGGTTCGGCCCGTTCGCATGTTTTTTTCGTTTAACGTTTAAACGATTATAAATAATCATCATTATTCATAAATGTTGCTCTAGTGCTCTACGAGTATGTTTCATTATTGAGACTCTCTAGATTCAGGTATATCTGTCACGAAATCCAATTTCATGTGCATAATCTATCCACCCGTAGATTATGACGATCACGGATAATCTCGCTGAATCATACAGGTCGAGGTCATTGCATACGTATAATCCCTCCGTCACAGGTATCCAGATAATCCCAGAGATATAGATGTGAACGTCAAATCTCTATAGGTATTATCTCGTCGACGTATCTATTAGCAATCTCTAAATAACACTCGGAACTTACTTCCGATGTATACTGTGGCCACAGATTTAACAGACTGCTAAATATATGGACTACCTATGCTCTGTACACAGAACTGACGGATCCTATCTTGACACACACAGGATATCCTGAGGATCGGTCCACACCCAATGAACAGGCGGAGGTCTGATCTAAATAGATCGGTGACATGACTGCCATCTAAGTGTGGAGGATGTCTCATACATCCACAGTGGTATCTCAAGTCGAAGGACCACTATGCTACTCGACCCGAGAAGATTCTTATTGACGTTGGTGTACCATCCATTAAGAATCTTCGGTGAGCCGTTCAGTGTTTATCCACTATAAACACCTACACGTCTATACGAGTCTCCCTAGACTCATGGTTCATTGGGATAAACCATCGGACCAAGTCTCGATATACGACATGTACTGGTCTCAACGGATTTGACTAACCGACCCGTGTTAGCAAATCTTGACCAGGAACTATGTTTGATAATATTCATATAGCAGTGACACTTCCCAATGTCAATTACAAACTAACTTTGTAACTGTGTACTGCATTAAACATTATCGGGCCTTTGTCTAATATATACATATCACTAAACCACATTTAGTTTCAATTTAATCGTAATTAGATCAAATACGTATATAAGAACAAGAGGTGCAACCATAAATAAGTAATATTATGGAATAATGGGATGTTCGTATTCATGAATCAGACATAAATACGGTCCGGATTGGCGCTCTGAGCACCACCAACCCAACATAAACACCCAGTGTTTCTAAATACAAAAGTGTACCCACATTGGGCTAACATAGATACAGAAATAATATTCCTAGTCAAACTAGGTACATAATAACAGTCTGTAAGTTCAAGTACATGCCCTGAGGGCAGTTCTAAAACAAAAGTGCCAACGGCCAAAACGGCGACTGGTGTCCCATTTCCAACACGGAGGTCAATCTCTCATCAAGCCAGTCTCATGCTAATCCGCAGATCCTGCACATCAGTACAAATGTGAGTACCACAACCAGAATCAAAAATCCAATTTTTAAAACTAGAAGTAATCATGTTTATTTCTATAACAAACATACATGAGGTCGATGCCTTGCCCGCCTTGATTTCCTTCCTGAGTGCCTTGTACTCGCGGCAGTCACGCTTCCAGTGACCATGCTGTCCGCACTGAAGACAAACATCTTGGGATTTGTCCTTGGGCTTCCCAGAAGCCTTTGATGATTTGGCTTTGCCCTTCTTATTCTTCTTCTTCTTGACACCTCCAGTCGCCTTGGGCCCAGCCCTCGGAGTCCGAGATGTAGAAGCGAAGTGCGCCTCGCGCTTCTTGCCCTTAAGAATCTCATTTACTGACTCACGCAGCGTGGACATCAACTCTCCAAGAGTCTGCTCTTGGTTCATCATATTATAGCTCATGATGAACTCACTCCAAGTGTCGGGGAGAGACTGTAAGATCAAATCAATAGAGGTCTATATCTCAAAGACAATCCCCATTTGTCCAAGCTGCTCGATATCGGCAATCATCTGTGTCACATGATGTTCAAAAGATGTACCCTCCGACATCCGAGCGCGGAAGAGCTTCTTCTGTAACTCATATCTTTACGATCTAAGATTAGATCGGTGTAGATCATTCAACTTCGCCAACATGTTATAGGGATCTAATCCCTTGTTCTGTCGACGGAATTGATGAGTCATAGCAGCAGGCATAATAGATTGAGCAGTTGCGTTGTCATCGCTATGAGTCTTCCAAAGCTCTAGCTCGAGCAACTGATCAGATCCGGGCTTAGGCCCAAGAGGTCTCTCTATAGTATATAGCAGCCTCTTGGATCCAAGGACTATCCTTAGATTCATTTCCCAATCGGAAAAGTTAGTCCCGTTAAAGACATTATCGCCCATGATGATGTCCCGGACACTGTTCTTTCCAGTCATTTTAATTGCGATAGTCCAACTATCCAATTAATAATGCAAGGGTACAGTCTAACTGTTACAAGAAAAATAACCCAGTATTAGTCCAACTAATAAAATAATTTTGACGAAATAATTTTGAAAGCGTGTAAAGCTAAGTATTTGAACGAAATTGCAAATTCAATACTAGCCTCCCACTATTTTTGGGCGAGCCTCTAACCCTCTGTGGAGTACTCGGGAAACCTAGTTTCCTAGTGGGCTAGGATCCCGTTAAATAACACATAACCTTGACTTTGGCCAACAAGCTGTATGATAGTTAACTAGGTAGATCTCGAATCAAGATCTCAATGGATCTCATACAATCCTAGATCGGTAGGTGGACATCCAAGTCCGAAACATATATACAATATATATACCAATATATCCAATATATTTTCCTAACCTTTTCCTCTGAATCAACTAAGCATTGGCTTTGGCACAACAAGCTTAATGATTCCAGTTAAGCGTGACCCATTGACCTTGGAAAGCTTCGTAATCAATGTCAATGGACAAGAAATGATCTTGACTTTGGCCAGCAAATCACAACTTGGACAAGACACCGATATGTAACAAAGCTTTCATGATTCAAACACATCTGCAATTGACAAAGGTCTTGACTTTGGCCAACAAACCAGTGCCAATCTTGGATCTTGAGTAAGAATCACTCAATGGAAGGAAAACACTTAATATGTTCTGAGGGTTTTTCGCGTAAATTGGCAACCAATTTATTATCTTTGTTAGGTCTCATCATACACCCTTAAACATGCATTCTAAAAGCATAATAAGGCGCGGAAAGTAAATTAATAACGATATGCGGATGGATATTTAACAAATTGTTCCTAGAACAAATCACTTCATTTCCTCTCCCCGGCTAGCACTATTCTACTTTTACCCAATTACATAATACAATAATAGAAACCTCATTAACATTGAGGGGAATTAGGTGAGAAGAGAATACAAAGAATCAATAAAGAGAGAAAGCTGGACACGCATGTCCAATTTATAAATTCTAAATTTACAATAATTTCTAAAATTGTCCTTTCCCTTCTAATATCCATCTGGTATACGTTATTCATTCAACACATCCATGTATTCATTCATAGCATGTAATTCAATCAATCTAATCCAATTAATTAATCTTTGAATTAAATGATCATCCAATGTTCAAACAACGATTTGATTTTGCGCGAGTCCAACTCATTTTAGAATAAGTACTCAAAGTACGAATTCTTGAATTATATCGAACTACTTGTTAAATCTAATTTAATTCGTATTCAATACTAATTCATTTATTTAATTCCAAATTAAATAACTACACTTTTTAATGCGCTTTAACGACTTAGATTCCAAATCTAATCTAATCGGGTCTCAAAGCCCAACTAACATCCAATGTTGTTTAATTAAAGTCCGATGGCTTTCAATTGATTTCATAAGGCATGGGCTTTGGTCAATATGGGTCAAACCCAAATACCAAGCCCAATTAAGGATTCACCCTCATTTGCCAAGAAACCAATTTCGGCCCATAAAGCCCAATTAAACTTTTAAAGCCCATTTATTATATTTGGATTTAATGGAATGATTTAGGCCCAATATTGATCCAATCCAGTTGGCCTAAACCAACTTGGCCCAACCAAGCCCATTAAGCCCAAATACAACAATTACAAGCCCAATTCTAAATCAAGCCTAATTAATTAAACTTTAATATTCCAAATTTTAAAATTCAATTAATTAAAGTGTTAAGCCATGATTAACCATTAAATTAACATTTTCAAAATACTAATATAACCAATTAATCATGATTTTCATCATCAACACATGTCCAACATAATTGATTCAAAAATCATCTCATTTTATGCTAGGTAGCTCACTGCATTCATGGGGTTTTTATGTCCGATTTTGTTTTCAATCCGATTGAATTACAAATCAACATTTCCCAATTGTTTCAAGTCATCCAATGATCAAAGGAACAAAAAATACCATGACTTTATGACACTAATAGTATTCGGCCAAGCCAATGATTTGGGGAAAATTTGATCCAATCCATTTTTCACAAAATTGATCACAAACAACTCCAAGTCATCCATATACAAGCATGCTCAAACAAGTAATTTAGTCAAAACATGCTCAAATCCAATTTACCCAAATTTTACCATAAGTATATTTCATGCTCAAAATGGCTCTGATACCATTGTTGGGTTTCTAGGTTAATCCCAATATCATTTAAGCATAGAAATAGAATGAATACGCAAAGAAGAATGGCGGAATCACACTTACATTGAACGGCTTTTGGATGCGAAGATCAACAAAAAATTTTCTCATTGCTTGATGCTTTCGGCCAAGGCAAGATTTTGTTGATGAAGATGAACAAGCTCCAAGCTTCCAAAGGATTCCAAGCTCTAATTTCGGTTTCCCTATCACCTTATATTGATCCTTGAATTGTGATAGCAAATCAGGAAGAAAAACAATTTCTCTTTCACCTTGGAGAGGCTCACGGCAAATGAGAAGAGAGGGAGAGAGTTTTTGCTATTTTGTGTTTTTTTTTCTCAAAACAATAATGAAAATCCTTTTTCAAAATATTTGGTATATCTTTCAAAAAGTCAACCAAAATTTTGGCTCCAAAAATCCATTAAATGCCCACACCAACTTCTATCATGAATAATGACTGCATGTCACTCACCAAAAAGGTGACTTGACATCTATCACTAAAGTGACAAGTGATGTGACTCGCGATGTGACTTGTGGGCCGCACTTGATTCGAAATCGAAGTGGCCTCGCAAACACATTCGGGCTCGGTTTCGTTAATTCAGAATTAACGAGTTTTTCCGTTGCGTCGTAATTAAATCAAATTTAATTAAATAATTATGCATAGCAAAATTACTATTCACGTCGCTTGCGAATTAATTCTAAATCAACTCGTTAGCCCAAAATTAAATCCAATTTTAATTCCGCGTCGAAATCCAATTTCGTATAATATATCGAATATATTATTTTATCGATTAATTCCAATTAATCGTTCTCTCTCTTCAAATAGTACTTTATCCCAGATAAAGTCTCTCCGCTATTAATCCCATATTAATAAAGTTTGAATCATACGTCATCGGTGAATCTTCGGGAAGCGACCCAAGAGATCCCTGGATATGTTGGCAGTAAATCCGGTCTTCGGACTATCCGAACACGTGCGTACCCGGTACTACGTTCTTACCGATTTACAAGACATGGTTGGCTTCTAGCAAAACACCGTGCCTACCCAATTCTCCAGAAATATTCTTAATGGAATATGTAATCCATGTCAGGCGTAGTATATATAGTATTGCGTATTTCGATCCAGTATCTGATGTCACATGCAAGGCCTGGGGCTGGAATAGTGTCTGCCCCGTACGAAGCATATATTGGATCACTAGCAACTAGTCTATTTATTATCGGATAATCATGACCTAGTCATATTATCCCGATGGTTGCACCTTTTAGAGAACCAGTTATGTATCCCTGCGTGACCATCATCTCCATATGACTGAAGTGATACTTCTGTCTTGACATCACACCCAATACACTACGATTCTCAATATACCCAGAAGAGGCGTACATAGAACCTGTTAAAGTCCTGGACGACCAAAACCAAAGCGTATTGATTGTCGCAAGTACTAGCGATGCAAGTCTCAGGTTAAGACCAAATACATCTACCCTGATGCGGATTCCCATAGATACATAGTCATACTACCAATGAGATTCTGTGGGGTCTATTCAGAGCGAAGCTGTTTTCCGTACCATCGGTAAAACACAACCTCCTACCACACTTGCATAAGTATCCAATACTTAAATATATGAGAACTATGATGTTACGCTTCCATAACACGCACAAGTGCGATACTAGTTTATTCCACATTATCGATGTCCAGTCTCGATAATACTACGACTAGGGATATTTAATGATTAAACAGTTGTGGATTGATATTGTCTCATATCATCTCAATCCGGAACTAATCATAAGGACTTTCATCATTCACACATTTAAGTAATCTAATTACGAAATGATAAAAGGCAATTTCCTTTGCTACATAATTAATTTGTACAAAAACACAATGTCTTTTACAAATTGTGACATTATGGGTCATAATTGTCCAACACCGGTTTGTCAGATCGACATATCGACCTCTGAACAAGATTACGAGGCTGACTATATTTTTACCTATAAATTGAAACCCCACTTCAATTTTAGAGAATTCTTACACTTTTGAACATCTTCTTGATTATTTTACTCTCAATAAAATTAAAAGCTCATGGTTAACATCTTCACATTCATTAGTGATCTTAGTTTCATTTGGGTACATACATTCACATTCAATCTTCTTTGTAATCTTTTGATAGTTCTCAAATAGTTGTAAAAACAATCTTCTCATCAAACACTTTGTGTGAGATTCCTTTATGTTGAGTGGTGATTACTCTCAAGGGAGATATTATAATAAAGGTTTAGAGGAGCCTTGGAAAAAGACCTATTGGTGTAAAAAATTATTGAAACTTTTTTTATTGAAACTTTTTTTTTTGAAACTAAAACTGAAATGTATTACTCCAACTTGATAATAATACAAGAAATATTTGAAGGAAATTATATTTCCAGATAACTGGTGTATGAGATTTAATAGCTTCCTTAGCTAAAGCATGGGCAATAATATTACTAGATCTAGAGGTATAACAAATTTTTGACTCTGCACAACCTGCTAACCTCTCCTTAATATCTTCAATGATCCAAAAAACTTCCGTCTTGCTGCCCTTCTTGTTAGAAACCCATGTGACGACATTCTGACAGTCTGTCTTAATGCAGAAAGGTTGAAAACTATTCTCCTCTGCTACTTCCAACCTAAACAAAACTGCATCCGCTTCTGCTGCTTCCACTCCCCCATTAAATCTGACTTTTTTAATTGCTGCAGCAAGCACATTACCTTCCTTATTTCTTATAACCACCCCAAGTCCAGCTTTCTGATTAACGATATCCATTGTTGCATCTGTGTTAATCGTGAAATATTCTGTTGTAGATATGGCTATCTTCAGCTTTTTCGCTTCATTTGCTACAGCCATAGTTGAGCATTATATCCTTCTATATCCTGCCACCACTGCTTCTGCCTTTGCAATTAAGTTGACAGGCTCCACTACTTTCCTCCCAAATATAAACCCATTTCTGGCATTCCAACAAACCCAACAAATTGCTACACCCAATTCTATATCCCGCATCTCAAACATCTCGCTCCAATTCGCAATAATACCTAAAGGATCTCTGTTAGCTGTAATTTTCAACTCTGTTATTACTTCTTTAAACAGCGATAGTTTCCAGACTTTAACTACATGTTTGCAATCAAACAACGCATGGTAAGCTGTTTCAACTTCACTTCCACAAATCTGGCATCTTGGGTTTTTATAGTCTTCCTCTTCCATAGATTCTCCGCCGTTGGTATCCAGTTATTCGCGCTGCCCTCCAAAAAAATATCTTTAACTTAACTGGAATATCAAGTCCCCAAACTCTGTTCCAGTATTTTGCCGAGCCTTCTGACGAACAAGGTTGGTCTGGGGTCTTCAGTTTTAGGGCAAGATGGTATCCACTCTTCACTGAGTACTCTCCATTTTTATCAAAGTGCCAGACTATTTGATTTTTATGTAGTCTTCGAGGCAGCCTAATCTTCAAAATCTCTTCTGCATCCATCTCTATAAATGCTGCCTCACATTCTCTTCATCCCATTGGTTAGAAGAGTTTAAGAGCAATGAGATTGTCGCATCTTGTGGTAGTTCAAAAGTTAATATAGGCTTAAAAGAGGTGGGCCTTGGAATCCAGCTGTCCCGATGAATGCTAATCTTATCTCCGTTTCCGATCCTCCATCGTGCCCCCTGTAACAGCACTTGCCCCCCATCGAATACTTCTTCAGACAAATGACAGGTTAGATCCTGATTTTGCTTGAAGGAAATTAGAATTTATGAAGTACCTTGCTTTCAATACTCTGGCCGTTAATGATTCTGGGTTTTGCAGAACACGCCACCCCTGTTTGGCCACCAATGCATGGTTAAAGCTGGTCAAGTCTCTAAATCCCAGGCCCCCCTAGACTTTGCGTGACATAGCTTTTCCCAGTTCGTCCAATGAATCGTCTTCTTCTCATTTGATGATCCCCACCAGAACGAGGCAATGGACTTTTGGATATCTTCACAAATGCCCCGAGGAATCTTAAAAACACTCGTTGCATAAGCAAGTACAGCTTGGGATATGGCTTTAATCAAAACTTCCTTACCTCCACAAGAGAATAATTTACTCTGCCAATTAGAAACTTTATTCATCACCCTGAGTTTAATTTCGTTGAAGAAACTACACTTGTTTTTCCCCACCATTGAGGGCAGACCCATATACTTTTCATGACGAGAAACCAATTGAAGTTGAAATATATCTTTTATTGCATCCTTTTGTCCAGCTCTGACTTTGTTACTAAAAAACATGGAGCTTTTCTCATAATTAAATACTTGCCCAGAAGCTATAGCATACTTATCAAATATGGCTTTTAGATTCCTGCAGTCTGCCACAGATGCTCGAGAGAATATAAGGCTATCATCAGCAAACAGAAGGTGAGAGATTTTAAGATTATTGCCAAACCGTATACCATGTATCATTGTTAAGTTCTGCTTGTTGGAGAAGGCTGCTAAATACCTCTGCACATATGATAAATAAGTATGGGGATAGCAGACAGCCTTGTCTCAATCCTCTACTGTGACTAAACAACCCTCGAGCAGTACCATTAATCATCACCGAGTAAGAAACAGTGGTTATGCAATTCATTATCAGTTTAATCCATGAAGCATGAAATCTCATTTTATACATAGTCCTTTCCAAAAAAATCCCATTCTATTCTGTCATATGTTTTACTGATATTTAGCTTCAATGCCACTAACCCATTTCTAATCCCCTTCGTGTGTCTAATTTTATGAAGACACTCATACCCTATAATGATGTTATCAGTAATCAGCCTATTAGGGATAAAAGCACTCTGTGTATGGGAGATAATCTGATCCAGTATGTGTTTAGTCTATTCGCAATAGCCTTGGCAACAATTCTATACACAACATTGCAGAGACTTATTGGTTTGAAATCAGTAACTTTCCTAGGCTTGTTTACTTTGGGAATCAGAGCAATATAAGTGTGGTCCAAATCTTCAGTAGCTTCATTGAATTATTTGCAGCATTAACAAAGCAGTTGACCATATTTCCTTTCTGCCAATCAGCCCTGTAAATCCACTCTCTCTCGACAATGTCTTTGCACTCCTCATATGTACTCCAGACATCCTCATAATGCATCATTCGCCGAGCTTTCTTATTGCAGTTCAGTTTCTCCTTCCTTGGGATCACATCAACAAGAATTGGATTATGATATGAACTCCAAGATTCAAGATTAACTGTTGTGCCCTCTTGGAACAAGTTACCCCATTTTTCATTGCACAAAAATCTGTCTAACCTTTCTTCAACAAAATCAGAGCCTATTCTTCTATTGGACCACATATAAGGATATCCTTGACACCCCATATCAGTAAGCTCACACTCCCTAATTGATTCCTTAAATTCTGCAATCGACCTCCAATCAAGGTTCGAAAACTCGGTGTGCGGTGTGAGGCGGTCCCTCGCGTGAGGCGAAGCGGACAGCCTCGAGGCGGTCGAGGCGACAGCCTCAATCCGAACACGAAAAAAACTAAAAGCAATAAATAATCTACAACTAATACATAAAAAATCTATCAAAATTAAACAAATGAAATATAATAAAATAAGTTCATGAAATAAAATGACCGTTAATCTCTGAATAGGCTATTATTTGTGTTTATAGCATAAAATGTGGGTATGAAGTGTCATCCTTCAAAAGGTCATCATCATATATAATTTCTATCATATAATTCTATCATAAATAAATTATTAATAATAAATTATAATTAATAAATATATATAATAGTGAATGATTATTTTTAGTGATAATTATTTTGCCATTTTCGGCTAAGCATTGAGGTCGAGCTACTCTGTTAATATGGTTAACAATACTGCCAGGAAAATAAAATTGAAAATTTTATTTTCTGTACCTTTTTAGTCTATAAAGAAGCTCAAGTTGAGACTCTTTGTCCCTACTTTCAGTTTCCTTATATTTATTTTTATTTTATTTTCTTTTAAAAATAATGACTTCACGGCTTTTGGGTTGAGGCGTCCGCCTCAAACCGCCTCAAGCCGCCTCGACTCGAGGCGTCATGAGGCGGGCCGCCTCAGGCCTTTGAGGCGGTCCTATTGAAAACTCGGTTTGAGGCGACAGCCTTGACGAGCCATAACTGCGAGGCGGCGCCTCGAGGCGCGCCTCAGATGGAGTTTTTAAACTATGCCTCCAATCCCTACACTTACCTCCATTTTTTCTTTCAAATCCAAATCTCATTGAAGTCTCCAAAACACAGCCAAGACAAATCTGTTAACCCTGCTAACCTTCGTAACAAGACCCATGTATGTTTCTTTTGGCTAGAATCCGGGTGCCCATATATTCTTGTGCACCTCCAAATCTCCCTTCCACCATTCTGGACAGTGGCATCTATGTGATGTTGGCTGTACGAGGTGACCGTGACATTCAAATCAGTATTCCACATAAGGGCCAAACCTCCCCCCAATCCGTTCCTATCTATAGCAAAGCAATTTTCAAACTTTGATTTAGTACTCACTACCTTCATTTGCTTAGACATCAGCTTTGTCTCACACATAAACAAAATCTGAGGCCTATGCAATTGGAGAAGCTTTTGAGTGGCTCTGAACGTTCGGGAGTTCCCCAATCCCCGAACGTTCTAGCTGAGAATTTTCATGGCTGTCGGCGGGGCTGCATGTCAGCCTCCGCCGTTAATCTTGTCATTTGGGAACTGACACTCCCCATTTATATCCGTCCAGATCTCTTCCACCTTTCCAACTCGGTTCCCCAGTTCTCCAATCGTAGCCTTATTCCTACACATAATGAGTATGTTATGTATATGTACCCAGAATGACGCATAGGTGAACTCTTGCTTAGTGATGTCTCCAATGCCGGAAGGCTCTTTCAAAACGATCAGGGCTTTATCAAAATGCCCTGAGATTTCTACCATGACTTCCCTGACCGTCCTCCAGATGTGTTGGAGAGCAACCTTCAGACCCTCTCTATTGACTCCTCTTGTTAATAACATTTTCCACACTAGACAGCTAGCCATAATCTCAGCTCCATTTCTTTCATCTCCTTTCCAAAATATATCCTTGCTCCCTCATCCTCTCGTAGGGATATAGCCTTGCACTTTCTTATTAACTCCTCAGTATCCATAGCCACCCACGAGTCTCTGCCTTCTCTATTTTCAAAGGCCCCGTTCAAATGAACCACTACTGGAGACACCCAGACTCAAACCCAGGCGGTTGAATGGCTGGGCTTCTGCTAAGAGGTTGAAAATAAACACTCAATAAAGAGTGAGATAAACGGAGAGTCAAAAGGACTCTATAGAAACACTACAATTCTAAGTTCCTACCATCGCTGGAAATAAAACTAGAAGGAGACAAAAAATTAATTCAAAACAAATAAGTAAAGAAAAAATTTGTTGAAACTTAGTGGAACTTTCAAGTGATCTTGAAAATTCCAAGGTTTAGATGAGCCTTGGAAAAAGACTTATTGGTGTAAGAAGTTGTTGAAAATTAGTCGAACTTTCAAGTGATCTTGAAGAAAGTGGATGTAGGCAAACGATTTAGCCGAACCACTATAAAATCGGTTTTGTGTTTCTCTTCACTTTCTCATTTACTTTGCAATTGTTCTAGCATTAAACTTGTTGCTTAAAATTGTAAAGAATTTAATTTTCGTAATTATTTTTTAATTACTCAATCTACCCCATCTTGGGTATAGATTGCTAAGTGTTATAGGTAATTTCACAGTCTTGGTTTCATTCCAATTATTATTGTTGACAAGTTAGGCCATGTTAATCCCAATGGGTTGCCTCAATGGTAAAAGTTTTGGGTTTGATTGATTTGTTCTCTCTCATGTTCAATGTTCAAATCTCACTAGATGCATTATGCTCCCTGATGTAAAAAACCAAATACTTACTCTGATTTTTGTTAGGAAACTTCTGAGAGCACGGAACACAAATCTCATGTATTAATTGAGATGCGCGTAAATTTGTCCGGACACTTGGTTACCCAAAAAAAATTATGCCGTGTTCGGTTACTTTGGCTTGGTCAGTCTCACAGGTTTATGTACAAGTGCTTTTAAGAAAGTACTTTTAAATGAAATTGATCAAAAGGAATTTTTTAAAAAATAATTGAGAAAGAAATAGTAAATTTATTCTTACTTAAATAGTTAAATATACGAAAATAATTTAAACGTGATAATATTTAAACCCTCGAGTTTAATCGTGATGTGAGAATATGTTGCGAACTTTTATAATTAACAAGCAATAATTATGATTTATATGATTTAAATATTACCTAATTCAATAATAACTGATAAAATAAACATGAATGTTGTTTAATTTAAAAGTTCCTGTAATATTAAGTTTTAAAATTTAACTTATAATTCTTAAATATTTCTCTTATCTTATAATGTTCTAATTAATATTAAAATTATATTTAATAGTAAAAAAAAAAGGTTAGAATCTTTTTATAACGATAAAATTATTCCATTATGATCTGGACGTCATAGATTCAAGTCGTGAATTTTTTTTTTTTATAAAAAGGAAAAAAATAAGACTGTATATATATATTAGATCGTCTCTGAAACTACAGTGTGGGACGTTCGTGAGTTGGATCATCATGTGTGTTAGTAAAAATTAAAAAAAAATCATGAGCACAAAACGTTGCGTTTTGAGGCAGAAGATGGCAGAACTAAAATGTGGAGAATCCCAGTGTCATCTTTGTTCTCACAGTCAGCTTTAAAACCCTACCAGCTCTGCTACAACATCAGCTTCTTCAAAACCCTAACAACAACAACAAAATCAACAATGAAAACCCTAGAAGAATCCGACGTGGGCATTTCTTGTTTCATCTCCATCCTCCCTGGCTTTCGTGGTATCCTCAAACAAAGGTCCCCATCACCTCTCAATTCCACATATTCATCATAAGCATGCGTATTTGCAATTACAACACACAAATTTACAGTCATATTTGAGTAAATTTTCATCTGGGTACCCTAGTTTTTTACAAATGAGGAAGGGCCAATATCAATCGTTTCACTTTTGGCTTAAAGGAGGGATTTTTATTTATTTAGTTTTTTAAATATTATAACTTCATGGAGATGCCTGAGTAAAGTCAAAAGTTTTGGGTGGTTAGTGTTATTAACACAATGAAGGAAATTTGAATGGAATGATCTTCAGTGCTTGTGTTTCAAATGACTAGTGTTTATAGTGGAACAAGGACTGAGTTTTATATGATTGAACATTTGTTATAGTTGTTTTGGCATGCTTTTGTAATTTTATTATTGTTCAAATTTTATGTAGGTATTCTGATTTTATTGTGAATGAAGTCGATACTGATCGAAATGTTGTTCATTTGACCTGTTTAGATGCCCCTCCAGAGGTAATCAACTATGCATTATATAATTTTGTGGATTCATTTTACGGTTTAATTTATATGTGAATGCATGTTTGTTTATGTGTTTATATAGTTGATGATTTATATTTCTGATCCATTCAGGGGGTGGTGGAGAATAATGAAACAAAGATATCCGATCTACTGAATAAAAGTTATGTTTCTGAAATTGAATCGTTCAGATCACTAGCTGGTGATTGTGATGCACAATGTTTGGAGACTCTAATAAATCTAGTTACTTCTGGAGAAAATGAAGACAGTATTTCGCCCATTGTTCTTTCTGCAAATTCAGATAAATCCCATCGAACGGTTAGTTTAGATGTTTGATCTCATTTTATTTGTGCAGTTGTGCAATTGCATTGATTATCCTAGCTGTGTAGCTTGGTTTAGTGCAGATTTGTAGGTCATAAACATAGAATGAAATTATGAACCTCATAATAAGAAACGGAAGTGAGTTTGGTACTTCAAAATGATTATTAGACTGAAGCATTTTTCTAATGACTTGGTTTGGTCAAGGTTTTTTTGGCTATCTGCTGTTTCAAGTTGTGTTTTTGGGTCTTTAAGGAGATGGGTTGATTTCATAATAGTGTTCAGAGAACTAAGCTCAAGTGCTTAACCAATCCAGAATTTATTTTCTCTCCTTAGTTTATACAGTTGATTAATATAGTTCTTTTTTATCTTTTAGGCAATGCATAATTTCTTCAAGGACAATTTCAAATTCCTTGTCACTGACACTGTTGATGGACCAGATGCTTCATCAAAATGCATACGTGTAAGATTAAATTCAGGAGGGAATAATGTCAGGGGTCGAAATTCGAAGAAACGGAAAGAGAGAGGTGGAAACCCTTTCGATAGTAGAGGTTCGGAAAATTGGCCAGAGCAGCTTGGAAAATTTCTCAGGTAATCGGTAAATAGGGTCATTCAGCATGTGTATTCAACCCAGCCAAAGTTTGCCTAGCATAGAAACATTATTTTATATGTTTTGAGATAGTAGTGAAAACATGGCTTATATTCAGGTTTCATCTGTACAAGGAGAACAAGGATACACAGGAGGCTTTGGGGCTAATAGGCAAGATGCTTGGCATCCAGGTATTTTCTGCTCTTTTGTATGAGAATTGGCTTATTTATGGTCTGCTTTATGTTGTATTGGTGTGAATATAAAAGGAAGTCGAAGTGGAAGTCTTTTTCTTTCTAATGCCTTTCCTTGTCACTAATCAGTTGTGTTCTACTGTTCTTATGGTCAGTTGATGTTGATAAAACATCAAGAACTCATTGATCACGCTCAAATAATAATTACTCTTTGACTAATTTCCTGATTTTCCAGTCAAGATCATTTGGTTTTGCGGGTACAAAGGACAAGCGCGCTGTCTCGACACAAAGGGTAAGTTGTTCTGGGCTTCTCCCTTCCCCTTTTTATCTAGAATTTCTTTGTTTCTTTTTTTGAGAGGTTATCTGCTTCCACATGAAGTGAATTGTTCAATTTATGAGCTTATGTAATCATATTCTCGTAATTTTGAGTGCATAAGAATTTCAAATTATCATGATTAATGAGATAAATTTCCTTTTATCCATGTATGAAATATGTAGTTGAATTGATTTCTTTGGGATGAAAAGTTTGCACCCAAAAAAATAAAGTGATGATAGAGAGATAAAAAAACTACAAATAAGTGTAAACTTATAATTAATTTGGAGATAGATGTTTTAGTGGAGTAGTTCTTCTGCCGTTTGCAGGTAACTGTTTTCAAGCAGCATGCAAGCAAGTTAGCTGCTCTTAACAAAAGGTTGATCGGCATCCGGTTGGGTGACTTCTGGTAAGAATAAACAGTATCGTCTTGGTTTTCCTGTATTTTTTCTTTTTCTTGATGCATAAGGTTTGGCTGTGTTATTGTTCAGTTATGTCAAGGAAGAACTTCTTCTTGGTCAGCTTCTTGGAAATCGTTTCACGATCACATTACGGTAAGAGTTCTTCCTTGGATATGGATTTTGTGCCAAAAAACAATCATGGTTACCTTCATTTTCCAATGGCTCATGTATGCACCATCTCCGCAGAGGAGTTGTTGCAGATTCTGAAGATGTCATCATAGCATCTGCAAACTCCTTAGGAAGGAATGGGTTCATCAACTACTTTGGTTTGCAAGTACTTCCTTGCTCAACTTTCTCTCCATGTTTATTTTGGTTATAATTTATAACTTTGTTCTTTCTATTTGCTAGAGAAATATTTGGTGCACAGTGCTTACTGATGTTTTACTCTAGTTCTTGGTCAGAACCGAGGGCAGAGCAAGAATGAAAGATTTTGAAATGTTACATTCAGGGGTTAGGGTGACAGTGTTAGAAAACTATATCTGAGAGGCTGTAACATGTACAGTAATTTTATATTTGTATCAAACTGATTTTCCTTTCTCAAGCCCTCATTGGATAACGTAGCTCCATCTTTGGTGAGAAAACTTGAGCATGTGGTGTCTGGGCCCATTCATCTTTTATGTTTTCTGTGAAGAACACTTAAAAATGGCAGGGCCACTGAAAACTCTAATTGGATGGTTGAAATAGTTTGTTATAGTTGTTTGGTAAAAGGGGTCTTTGTCCTTTTAAACCAGTTTGAAGAAGGTTCCTTATTTTATCCAAATATACAACTGCATGACCATTAACCTTTTGCTATGAAATTGTTTTTAACTCTTATAAACCATTATAATTTTGTCAGCGTTTTGGAAGTGGTTCTGTGCCAACCCACCTTATTGGAGCCACATTACTCCGAGGAGAGTGGAAAACTGCTGTAAATACGATTCTTGATCCAAGAGAAGGGGATATCCTTTTATTGTTCTTGAGACCTGCAAGGAGAATGTTTTATATGCTTTACCACTAATTCAGCCGGTTTGTTGCATGCCAGCATCATACATTATCATTAGAAACATCATCAGTTGTTTTCTCTTGACTTGGATCTTTAAATACAAAGAAACGAGATAAGCAATGCACGGGAATACTATAAAGAAACCAGTGATATTGATGGGACCCTAAGGAAATTACCCCGGCATTTGGTTGCTGAAAGGGCTATAGTAAGTTTTCAACTGTGCTGCTTTTTCGTAGCTTTCTTTTGTTGGATGTCTGTTAACATTTAGAGCTTGCATAAGTTTTTATGAAAACTTAATTTCTTAATCTCCAACTTGTTTACTACAGTTAACTAGCCTTTTCCTTTCTCTTTGTCGCATTTTTTTTTGCAATTTCTGCTCGTATCCTCATGTCAGTTATGATGTATTTTTTTATTATGACATTTGTAATGAGATCTAATAATTTTTTTTTTGTTATTAACATTATATTTTTTCTGTTTTAATCTTTTGCAGCTGCAGTGCTTGAAGAAATGTCCTGATAACTACTTGCAGGCCCTAAAAGCTATACCTAGGACTTTGAGAATGATGTGAGTGAATTTATCTGCTTGAGTCTATGATTTCATCTTATCAGTCTCTCCCTACCACACCCCTAAACACACACATCGACATTCAAGCCAGCATGGACTTTGAACACAGAAACAAGAAAATGAGTCGTGCTTTCAAATTTTGGAACTTTACAATTTCTTGCTGTTGTAAAATTTAG
Organism: Zanthoxylum bungeanum; assembly: GCA_019454045.1. Taxonomy (NCBI): domain Eukaryota; kingdom Viridiplantae; phylum Streptophyta; class Magnoliopsida; order Sapindales; family Rutaceae; genus Zanthoxylum; species Zanthoxylum bungeanum. The sequence goes on from SKCR01050493.1 coordinate 32,897, forward strand.
GTATGTCCATAGTTACCAAAGCTTTTTGTGGAACCATGCTGCGAGTATGAGAGTGCAAAAATATGGTATGCTTCTTTCTTTTGTTATACTTATGTCACTTTTCTAATATAAATTTGTCTGCTGTCATAATGTCCATTGTCTAAGCTTTATTATCCATGTTTGAATTTTAACCACTGAATGTTGTTCTGCAATTCCTGTGTGGCAGGAACTGAGCAAGTTGTGGTTGGAGACTTGGTATATTGTAAAGGGGATGATATTGAAAAGAGGTTGGGATGCATCAATTCTGAATATGAGGATGAGAGTTCTAATGGCACAGATGATTGTGGTCATTTAGATGAGGTCTCGGCAACTGATCTTCCCGAGGGAAGACATAACCTTGTTAAGGTTAGGCTTAAATAGAATTCCTTGTTGGATGATTATAATACTATTGATGACTTAAGCCTAGTAAAAGAAAGAAAATTGTAGGGTAACCTTCTTCATTTTGACTTGACATTTCTATATGACTTCTTCAAGGGTTTTCGTCTTTCAGGTGTAAGATATAATGTAGAAGAAAACAGGACGTACCTCTACCTTATCATTATTTATCTGAAAATTGAAAAAGAAAATTATTACATTAATGCTCTACCATTGATAGAGATAAAACTTTTTTATATTTAGAATGGGTAATGGCATAGCTGGTGATTCTCTCATTAAGCAGTTTTCACGAGTGCCAATAAAGAACCTGTAATTAATTGGTGAGAAGTTTAATATGTAGTTTCTTATGTGTTATTATTTTTTATTACCATTCACTAAAGTTAAATTTGAAAGGTATTCAGTTGTTGGTGCTTTTGAATCACTTCTGAATGTAAATGTCAGAACTCATTTTTAGTATAAGTTGAGAATTTAATCTCTCTCTCTCTCTCATCTTTCAGACTATAACTACAGAAGATATCAATAGTGGAAAATATGCTATTGATGATGTCGTACTTCCTCTGCCTGGGTTAGAGAAGACCAGAATCCTCTTACATTTTTTTTTTTTATATATTTTTCAATTATAAAATGAAGGTTTCTTTCTTGTCCAACACAAATGCTTTCTTCTTTGACAGTTCACAGGTGATTTTTCCAATTAATGATGTTACTGAAGTTTATCATCATTTGGCGAAGAAGGTATACAGTACTGACTGATACTGCTGAGATCTTTATGATGACTGATAGTATAGTGACTGGGTACTAAATTTTCAGTTTCTCCACTTATATCAGGTTTGTTCTGAGCTGCATATTTAAAAAGCTCAGACGAACATAAGTATCTGAAAGTTAGGTTTAGAAACAAAAAGATCGGTGGGACTTGTGTTGTGACTTCTGGTACGGAACAGTCATATAATGAACAATAAAAACATGATAATTAATTTTTTTGAATAATTTCAAGCTAACATCTTACTAGAATTATGAAGTTGCGTGCTAGTACGCTGAAACTGATTTCTGGACACATACGAGCGGATATGTGTATATTTTTTTTCATGGCCCAGCGGTAGCAGAGAAATATACCAATTAAAGGTTCCACAATAATGAAGTAAAAATTGATGGCTAGAAGTTACCATGGAGTGGTAAATAATTATCTTTATCGTGAATTTGCTGTAACCAGAAAAGGGTTTGGGCTGGCTGGGTGGCTCATGTTCCCTCAATATGTGTTCTGCCTCGATCTAGATTAGTTTCTGAGATCATTTGGGGTTAATTCAACTGTTAGAAATCAGAGAGATGCAAATCAAAGGGATTGATTAGGTTTTAGTTAATGTTATTTGGAATGACCAAGGCCTAGAAAATAACAGGTTTTAATTACGCAATACAACTGATTTTCCAAGTCATTCCTTTTGGTTCTTAATTATTGTTTATTTGCATTGAGCAGGATGGGATCAACTTGACAGAGAGTGTTCATAATGTCAAGTATGTTGTCAAAATATGTCCCTTAATTTCTTTCTTAAAACTAACCCTCTCAGCATCTTGCTCTTTCTCTACACATACATCATTATTTTTACCTCCAACTAATTGGAACTATACTTGTGTGTATTATGTTAGGGAATTTTCAATAACCAGTATGACTGGAAAGTATAGACGGGTATTTCAGAAACCTATGGACTTTGAATGGTATGCTTGTCTTTTTGTCTATTATTATTATTATTATCATTATCTTTTTCTCATCAATTTTATTTACTTAGCAGTATTACTGGCGTAAAATGTTTTGGATTATACTATAGACCTATCATTGTCATTTTTTATGTTACAGGGAGTTGATCACATATACTGATGGTAATAAACCATTAGCAGAGACAGATTTGGACAAAATTGCCAAAGCTAAACCTGTGAATGCAGTCAAAGAAGAGGACGCAGCCCTTGGAAATGAGAAAAAGGATCCACTTGACTGCATGCAACAATCAGAAAGCTCAAGTAAGGATGTAAAGCTTTCAACTGAGAATAATGAAGCAGGTTGTGGAAAAGAAGTAAAACATCCACAAGTTGAGTCTGTGTGTGGCACAGATTCTCATGGAGCACAGTTGGCACTAAAATTGGGTCTTACTCTTCCATCTTCATGTTATGCCACTATGGCCATAAGAGAGCTGCTAAAAACATCAACATCTGTATGTAATTTAATTTCTTTTTTGCCTGCCTTTATGATATATTTAATCTTAAATTTGAAGATTTTCTCAAAGCTAGCGTATGCCTATCAAATCTGCTGCTGTATGTATGAGTAGTGTTTTGCATATACCTGTATACACGATAACTTCTTATAACTTGATGGAGAAGTTAACAGTATGACGGGCCTTTGAGTTGATCCCAATTGGTGTGAAAAATCGAAATCCCTTTTCCAGAGTGGTTGAAATTTTTTTGACCCATACAAGGGGACGCGTCAGTGGCCAAAAGCATAACCTATACCTATTGCTAGTCATATATTATGCAACTCTTAACGTGTCAAAGTTTTCTTGATTTTATTGAAGCCTGACTATCAGTTTGCTGGCTTTGCAGGTTGCGTTCCACAAAACATTGAACTAGTGAGCAAATAATCTCTCATAGAGATTATATTCTGGACAGGCTGCTGGGTTTTATCCGGACAAAGTTCTAATTTGCGAATCAGAAATGAGGAGCAAACAAGGTTCAGTCTTTTCCACACATAAAGTACTTTATCAATAACACTAATATGAAAGCAAAGCCATGCTTGCAATTATTTTTCTCTCCACTTAGTTGCTAAAGTCTTATGCGGTATCTGACTAAACCAACCTGCTGCATTGTGTTGATGAAGTTGACTTGTGAATTTATTTTTTGTTTCGATGCGTGTTCTCTAGTTCATTGATTCTATGAACCTGCTGCCTGCTGGGTACATGAAAGTGTTCAATTACTGAATCCGTTGGTGGTCCCGTAAATGGAGAAGGGAAGTAGAAAAAGAAGATACCATCCCGTCTTAGGACAAAATTCTTTGCTTGTTAAGGATTATGACATTGAGATTATTTTTCGTGACAAAAAGTAGTACATTCTGCTTTAGTTTAACGAGTTTAAATTTTGTCAAGTCTCTTTAACAACATGAACTCCATCTATATTGAGATGTTTTAATGTTTCAATTATGTACTGTGTGTTTAAGTTGGAATATCTTTCATAGCTGGTCTCAAGTCCGTACAAAGGAAGAGGGTTGTGTTAGGTTTCAGCAATCAACGTAAAACTTATCGAATTTCATCATAAACAAAATTATGCTAAACCCATTCCACTTAGTGGGATATGAATGAGCAAATCACAACTGGGTTTGTGTTGATCAATTCAAGAGACTTGGAATTCTCATGAGCTTTATGTTTGCTCGATGATCTTCCAAAGCTCCATCTCCTCTTAATAAGAGGTGTTGATGGCCAAATCTCAGTTGAGTTTTTCCTCGATTTCTTCAAAAGAAGGACCGATCTTCCTTCATCTCTTTCTCCTCCATATGCTTGCCTCACTTGGTCTTGTTGACTCATATATGCCTCTGCTTGCAAAGATAAGACTGTACTTGTCTTTCTCAGACCCTGGCTTTCGTGCATAAGTCCGCCATAATCTTTCAAACTTCCGACTTATTTGTCAAGTGGGTCTGTAGTTTTATTTTTGCCGTTAAACCACGATAAAATCCTCGACTGTTCCAGATTCTTACAAGAAACGCATTCCTTAAATTCGAACTTAAGACTTGACTGTGAGATCCTGAACCCTACATCATTAAACCACGCCCTTGGGACGAGTTTGTAGTTTTATGCTAACATATATTAGCCAAGGCCACTTTGCCACTTTCTGAAGATTCATCCACCTTGTTGGAGATATCCCAACTGCTGAATCACTTGCCTTTTTTCAAAAACCTTTATAAAGACTATAAAAACAAGCCCTCTATTTTATTTTATTTTTTGGTATACTAAATTGATTGATTAGCCAGCTTACCAAAAGTTAGGTAAATGTGAAAAAGTGTAGACAATGAAACATAATTCACGGAATGAAATGTTAATAAAGATACAAGGTTACTACACAATACACATCTAGTAGCTCCATTTTCATGCAGTTTGTGCAAAGACTATCTCTGCCAAGATACAAATGATGTCCCTCATCTTAAAAAGCTAAGAGTTTGTATATCCATGACCCTTCATACAAAACTATCCAGGTTAACCGAGATCGAGAAATATCAAATATGGGAGTAAGGGGCATGACAATCCACTACAACCTACCAATTAATTAGTGTATGCGCAAGTACCTAGTGCCTCAATGATTGAACCAAAAAGGAAAAAAAAAAAGAAAGATACTCATCTGTAAAGATTGTTGAAGCGACAATGGCAGCAGTTCATTGGCGATGATCATCTTCCTTGACGGTGTTTTCCTTGATGCTCTTGGTTAGCCAGATTGCGGTTTCCCTGGGTGAAACTTTCCCAAGTCCGAATGGCTTTAGTAGCACCCCAAGCTCATCGTACCTTTCTTGTTGCAGCAATCTGGCACTAAATTCAAGCAAACCTTCCAAAGCTTCTGCACGTTGCTGGAATGACGAGGTGTCGAACCGACGGCGGCGGGAGTCGGACGAGGCGCGGCTGGATGCCCCCGCCGTTGCGTTTTGATCAGATGAGTTGCTTCCTTCCTCTTCATTCACCTGAAACATGCTGTGCTGAATACCTTGCCATGCCTTGGTGAAATTGGGATTTGCGGCTCTATCACATGTCTGAACAGTACATTTGTCTTTGGTGATTGAACGGTCACCATTTAGTGGTGAGCTGGAGGAGCCTTGGGCAGAGGTTGGTGATGTTCTAGGAATGGGAAAGAAGGTATCCTCATACGAGGCTAATGGGAATTCAGCTATCCTATCAATCCGAGGCTCGTTAACAGAAACATCTGGAGATTTTACACGGTGAAGAATACCAGTATTAGAACTGTAAGGCAATTCTTGAATTGCAGTTCTTGTGGGCAATGGCAAAGATGCTCTGCGACTGGAAGGAATAGATTTTTTTGATGGAATGTGTGAAACATGATGCTGCAAAAATAAAGAAAATGACATGGAAAAGATAATAATTACATTTGGAGCTTGGAAGTTGGAACAAATATGGGTGTTAATAGAGGAGTGAGAAAATCATAAGATCTTACAGATTCCTGTTTTTTAACAGGATACGACTGTCTCCGATTAGTAGAAGCTTTCGCAGAAGCAAGCCTCGAAGTCTTCGCAACATTTGAAGTTTTTGAAGCAATTGGCTTACAGATGACTGTCCCTTCACGGCTGCTTTCAACAGATACTTCTGATAACCTTCGACTCAAATAAGCTGGAGTATCGTGTATGCCTTTAGTAGAACATAAAGAATCTTGCTCAGCTCCAGAAATACTTGGATTCAAATTCCTGTTATTGCTAAAAGAATGCCGCTTCTCTCTGTAAGAGGAAACAGGAACATAATCTGGATCTGAAAATCTTGTTTTCCTTGTGTAGTTGGATTCAGGCCAGTGGACAGAGATAGAATTGCGTCTAGGGTTATTGTTCTTGAGATGAACCTTCATAACATAGGGCTGAAGATGCACGTGCCTGAGCAGTTCTACGGCCTAACATAATTAGAACTTGCAATGTTAGAGAAAAATTTGCATCACATGTCAGATAAATAGCACCAATGTGGGCCATTGGAATAAATATTTTAGGCCTAGCGTTAAACTTTATAGAAACAACTCAGGATGATTTAAAATAAAGAAATTTGCAGATC